>JAODKL010033431.1:36606-46760 GCA_026780765.1 Petrocephalus schoutedeni
ATTTTACACATCGTGGAGATATCTCAGTAAGAATGCATTGTTAGTATTTTTATTAATATTGGTGCTGCAAATGTATAGTCTGCAGTTGCTTAAGTGTACTGACAACTATATTACATAGTTCTGTGAGGAAAATGAATCATTAATAAAAGTCGGTAGAACAACTGAGTGAGCTTTGTAAAGTTAGCTGTAAGAAAGTCCATCCACTTATTTTCTTGATCTGAGTGTTTTGTTTTC
The DNA here is from genome assembly GCA_026780765.1 of Petrocephalus schoutedeni. Lineage (NCBI taxonomy): Eukaryota > Metazoa > Chordata > Actinopteri > Osteoglossiformes > Mormyridae > Petrocephalus > Petrocephalus schoutedeni. Next base: position 36,841 of record JAODKL010033431.1, read on the forward strand.
CTGATCAGATTGTTTGGTAATATAATATGAGTTGGTCTTTGGAGTTGACACCCAAAATGTTCTCATTTACACAGGAAGACATAACATAAGACATAAGACCGTCACTGGTAATGGATTACTGTCCAGCAGGGATATGCAGTACTGTCTTAGGCAGTCAAAGGAAATATTTAAAGCTTATTTAAAGTTTATTACTTCAGAACAAAAAATACAATTTAACATTGAAACATATGCAAATCAACAGTAACAATAAAAATCATCGGGAATTTCTTCTGCTTTCCAAAAAGTCATCAATATATTGCTGAATGGCTGCATGAACACCACTTAGGTCCCCAAACCTCTCCTCACGGGCACCCCAGTCATTGCATGTATGTTAAATTTCACCACCAGCTCCCTTAATTAATTGAATTACTTGGAAAAAGTTAAAAGCATATTGATTAGCCGTACGAGGGTGTGTGCTCCTGGCCAAGACACATAATACATGGGTGTATTCGGTGGTCGCTGCAAATGAAGGGGAGTCTTTAGGAGAGGTTTCGAAGTCGCTAAGCTGACACACTAACAGATGTAATATCACCGTTTTCAACAACAGGATCATTTAAATTATTTGAATGTTATTTTCTTTAACTGGCAAGGACTTTTGCAGAGTATCATGCACAGTTGCTCGGTAGTCATTAGAGTATTTGGTAGTGATGGATCATCGAATTTTTTTCAGAATGAAACCTACAGGCTGTGCGAGCTATGCAAGGCCTGGAGTGGAACATTTGTGTCTCACGGGCGTAGGGCTAATACTTAATGCTGCACGCAGTGATGATTGACAGGAAAACAGCAGTCATCTGTAAACCTTGCCCCGGGGAACTCTTTTCGGGAGGCACAGATTGTGGTGTCTTTAGCAGAGGTCATGAAAAATGCTACTAAGGATTATTCAGTTTTTCCCATTACCATTAATTTGAAGTGATTACTGTTATTTACCTTTATCCTATGTCAATGGCGGATGGCCATTTCTGTTGCAGCTATTGCTGGAGTGCCCAGATGATGTCCTCTCCTTTCAGTTTTGTCCTTCAAATCCCAACGTAATTGTCGGCGGTTGCATGAATGGCCAGGTAATGGCATGATTTATGTTTTAAACTTGTACCCGAGTTTTACGCTTTTTTTATGTTCATTTGTATTGATTTGCACACAAAAATTAAGAGGTGTTATTCACTGCTAATGTCCCAGGTCGTGTTATGGGATGTCTCCGCTTATGCAGAAAGATTGCAAGGCACTCGATCCGGGGCGAGGGCGGCTGGCTCAGCAAATGAATGCGCTGTAGTGAGTATCCGGTGTCAAAAGGCACGCTTCTCTGCTATTTGTAGGAGATGTATGTGGCTCTTTTAAAATAGAGTGGACGTCATGGTATAAAACTTCACTGACGCAAACCATTTTCTAATTGTTATTGCTCTGTTCAGAATTCCCTGATGCCAGATACAGGAGGGACAGGAGTCATCTAAATCTGTTAATTTATGCAAAATTTACTTTATTTTGGTTGCTTGCCGCATGCCTGCAAACTGCCGTACATAATTCCTTCTTATTCCTCAGTTAATATTTGTTAAAAAAATGTATCCCAATGAAACAATTCACAACAATATAAATTCAAAGAGAGTTGCGTTGTTCGGAAATGTTGGTACGTTACTGCATAATGCACATATGCTTCATTGGATATATTCAATACACTGGTATGTACAATATATTGCAAAAATGTACGATATAAATAATACAAATATAAATTACATATGATGTACATAATTATTGATTTTGAATATGTATTTATTTGCATCCATCTTTCTTCTAACCGCTTGTCCTGGTCCAGGTCACAGGAGTTATTGATTTAATATAAATGAAAAACTACTCCTATATTATTTTAACAGGCCCTGTTTGTAACGCACAGTAGTACGACTGTAATTTTATCTAGTGATTCTGTGCTTTCATATACGTCGTTGTCAATGAGATGCAGAGGGCTGTCCTTTTGCATTAATCCCTCTTTGTCTGGCCTCGCAGCTGGGCTTCCAGGATAAGCGAGACCATGACACTCCAGTTGTGCGATACTGCGCCGTCTCGGCTGCGGAGAATGGCCACAAGGCTCGAATCACAGACGTACAGTGGTTACCGGAGAGCTTTGAGGTTTGAGGCTCCCACAACTGTCATGTTACGTATACTGTAAATGCACCAATAGGTTTTTTTCTACCCAATCTTGATCCAAATAGCTAGTCCTGATTTTCATACTGAAAAGATGAACATATTATTTCTTTTTACATCTCTTGCTCTACATACAGATCTCCAGAACAGGGGTACCTGTGGAGAACAAGGCTCGTTTTTGTGTCCAGGTTGTTACCTGTGCCCCTGATTGGTACTGTGTTCCGCACCCCCTCCTGTCTTCACCACTATTTAGCTTTTTAGTCTCTCGCTTCAGTTTGATGACAGACGTGTGACTTGACACCTGTTTTCATTTTGCTTGTCTACATGTTCTCACACTTGACCAGTTGTGTGATGTTCTGGGATATTCGCGTGCCAAGGGTTCAGACGCATCCTCTGAGCGAGACAAAGCCCAAAGTAACAGCGACCCCTCTGGTCAATCAAAGTGATGTTCCCAATACATTTAAACACCTTGACCTGTCCTGGAAGCCTTTCATCAAGGTACATTATTTTATCTTCACCATATGCATGAAACAATTACATGACTACAAATGTCCTTTAAAATAATTAAAGAAGACAGAGATGTATGGGTTATTTTCTTAGACAAGGGTTAAAACTTAGTAGTAGCGCAATTTTAAATCATGAAATGTCTGAGGAATGATCCTCTGAACACTGTGTTACACTGCTTAATATGGTTGAATGGTGTATTGTTTTTTTTCCATCTTCTCTTCATCAGGTGGCTCTTCCAAAAGTTGTCAATGGCGGGGAATACAGTGCTTTGAAATTCAGCCTGAGGGACAATATGAATGACAGTCAGGCGGGTGGCAGCACTGGTGAGCACTGTGCATCTCTTCAATTCACTGCGTCATTGGGCAAATGCCTGGTGGGGCCACAGAATACACAGAGAAGAAGGATGGCTTCTGAGAACACAATTAACTGTGACCCCAGGCTCGCTCCAGGACCATTGCGGATATCAGTGCTTTCTACCCCCCGTTTGGCACTTAGTCTTTCTCGTCGTTGGTGTTTCTCTTAACCAGAAAGGTTACACTAAACATTTAGTTTATGCCACGAGACAGACATCTGGCATACTGGGCATTGTATGGGGGCTAACAAAATTTATCGTGGGACACTAACCACCCCCCCCCCCAGCTGGCAAAATTTATAGTTTGGTCAAAAGTAATTATGGGACCCCCCCCCCCACCCCTTTACACACACACAAAAACTTTGCAAAATTCATTGTGGGGAATCTCCCCCCACCCCCATTGGTAAAATTTATCATGGGGCTATCGAGAACCAGGGCCAAAATTGAATCCCCGTCCAGCTCTGTAATAGGATATACTATTTACACTTTATTTTTCTATTCATATGTCATCAACAAACTTAGGGCATTTCATTATTGAAATGCTTTATGCTGTAAGTCAGATTGTGGTCCAATGCTGTTATGTTAGAATGTTCTGCAGAGTAATTTTATCATTCAGTTAATCGGTGGTTTTTTTATTTGTCTGTTTGTTTGTTTTTGTCTTTTGAATTGTCTTTGAATAGAACACTCTCAGCAGAACCCGGGCAAGTCTGAGGGAGGAATTGAATATGTTCTCCCTAGAGCTTCTTCAGCCAAGCAACTTACACCACTAGAAGACATCAGCACCAAGTTCTACATTGGAACAGAGGTATGCTTGGTCTAGGTCAAGTTGGTTTTAAATTTCATCTAGAGTTCCAATCCAGCCCGGATGCTTATGAAAATCTTTTGATAAAGAACTATAAAAGATTCAAAATATTTTTTGGGCTTAAATATAGGATGGTGAAGTGGTATACACAAATTGGAAGATGGAAAAGGATAATGACTCTGGGAGACTGCTTAGTAAGTAATACTAATTAGTAAAATTTATTCCTCCAATAATGTGTTCTTTCCCTTCTGTTTTAGTTGTGATAATGTTTGCGTTCCCACTATTGCTGGAAAGTAGTAATTTTTACCTTAATAAAGTAAAAGTAAAGAAGATTTATTTATAATGATTTCCACAATAAATACAGGAACCCACAAAAAGTTGCAAAATTCACAAATAACAGTTGGTCTTGGAACAGAAATATCAGATAATAGGTTCATATTTTTTTATGAACACTATAACAATAGTTATTCTCATTCATGAACCTAACATCAGATTTTCTCAAATTACTCAGGATTGAGGTTAACCTCAATTGCAACAATCTCTGTAAACAAAGCTTAAATAAAGGAATCATTTAGTTCAAATGTTTAATCATAATGACAGGCAACTATTTAGGGAAATGAAAACTGTAATTATATGAGAGATTTTGGGAATCACTAATTATAGTAAAGAAGTTGACTACTCTGAAAATTTTAAAAGTTCTTGGTTGCACATAATTTATCGACAAAACATCTCCGCAGCTTTTCATGCAGGGTGCTAAACTAACTTAATCCCAGTTCTTTTTTCTTCTGTATTACGACTCTGTTCGCAGGTAGCAAGCCCTCCCATTGTGTTCTCATGCACGATGGGTTCGTCAACACTGTGAAGAGGTCCCCCTTTTTCAAAGACATCATCCTGACCGTGGGAGGCTGGACCTTTGCCATCTGGAAGGAGGGTGTCATGGTAAATTAGCCTGTAAATTACTGCAACAGGATGTGTCAGACACACAATCAGACATGTTTTTTTCCCTGACAGGTCCGCTTCCTCAGACAATGGGTAAAAAGGGGTTTAAAACAGGAAGGGCTTGGTGTTTAGAAGGGCTTTACATAATTATGATGCAGCATGACCTGCTTCCATCGGTATTAGTTCAATCATCAAATTTATAAGCAACACAAGCGAAATGTTCTCAGCTCAACCGACCTGTATTTGTATTACCAACAGAAAGCAGTTTTTTCATGTATACCAGTGTCATCTGTAAAAATAAATATAAGTATAAAAATAAACTGAATTGAATTGAATCTTTATACAAAAAGTAATTGCTTTTACAAAAAATACACCAAGTGCTTAATGATAATGACCTTTGCTTGTTTTTGCAATTATTTCAGTTTCATAGTGTCTAGTGTTGCTGCTGTATATAGCAGCAATCCCAAACACTATGACATAGTAGGATCATTATCTGAAATGTTTTTCTTTGAAGTACAATAGTTATTCTTACTCCATTCTACAAATGCAGGGCCTGTCTTGATATTTAGTATAATATGTTTGTGTTTCTTCATACTATCTTGGGTCACAGTTTAGAGAGTCTGTTCACAGTTCACAAGAGAGACAGCTATTGTTATATGGTTATATGCTCCCTGAGCTCGGTGATTGTGTTTCAGAATGGGCCTATCATCCATTCGTCCTGCTCTCTAAAGAAATGCACAGTAGGTTACTGGTCTCCATCAAGACCAGGAGTGTTCTTCATTGGAAAAGAGGATGGAAACGTCGAGGTGTGGGACTTGCTGGAAAAGACCCATGGACCATCCCAAACCCAAAATCTCAGCACTACGCAGATTACCTGCATAAAGCCCTGGATCGTAACCCGTGAGTTCGCACCTCATGAAACACATATCAACGGAGCAGGCTGTTATATATAAATTCTCTGAAGATAACCTGTGTTTCTTTTTTGCTTTTTTATAGCGAAGCTGCACCTTTTGGCTGTGTCTGATTTCTCTGGCACCCTCCATATTCTAGAGGTTCCCTGGTCTCTACGTAGTCCGTCATACAATGAGGTTTGTAGTCTTGCATACCAGCAAAGCCTTAATCATATTCCATAAAACTATTTTCTGAAAAATTGACCTTGTAATGTTAAACAGTTTATTCAGAATGTATAGTTATACCTGACGTGGGCATAAAAATTTGCATTTTTCTTTCGGAATGACAGGTAATAAAAAAATACTTGCATTTGTTTCAAACCTGCACATTTCTATCTAAGCTTTATCCATAGAATGTTTAGTGCTTGTTCCTCTAATCAGGTTTATTTTTTGAGAAACATGTCATGGGTACTAATCTGACATGAGTACAAGGAACACTATAAATTAGTCAGTTTTTGGCATTTTGGGTACCAAACTGCTTGTAGTTAGCTAGCTAAAATGCTAATGTTTTTTCTGCCATTAGTAAGCCATATATTGTGGATTTTCTATGTAAAAGCAGACAGAGACGTGGCCTCCGAAAATTAATAGGGGGATCTCAGTAAAACAAGTTTTCTGTGAATACAGCTTCTTAAAGGCCACTTTGTAAAATAGCGTTTATTGAGTGACCAGTAAAATTTTCATTTTATCCTCAGAAATCCAGTATGTCCAAGTATTTTGAGAAAGAAGTGGACCGTTTAATCTTCGTTAATAAACAGAAGGCGATGAGAGCGAAAGAGAAGAAAGACATGGAAGCAGAGGAGCAAAAGAAAAAAACGGTAAAACAAGGTTACGTTTTAAATTAGTTTGGCTGTGCGTAACAATATGTCTAGCATCCTTTACATGGCTGACATAATTAATATTTTATTTCCATTTAATGACTACATAACATTAAAGTTATTTTACACCTAATAAAAGTATCCTATGGCACTAAATTTTTACTTGATTTCCGTATAGCTGTATTCTTGTTTCTGTAAAGCAGTTATATTTAAATTGTCATTCTCCCCCCGTATCATTCTCCCGTAAGCCTGCATCACATGGTTTAACAATACTAAAGGGCCTCAAGAATGTGAAACCATCCAGACTAATTACTGTTTACAAGGATGTGTCCTTCAACTTTCCATATTTGTAGGTTAAAATCACCATGGGTAGACACAACAGAGATCAAGTGTAAAACATTGTGTGAAGTTTGATAAAGCAAGACTTTTGTGAGGGAACTGAAGATGTGCACTGCAATTTCCCTGTGACCCCAGTGGTGTGTTTTCCCCCTTAAACAGGAACTGATAATGCCTGAGAAGCTAGAAGAGCAGATTGAGGAGGAGAACCTGGCACACTATAAGATGTACCTAGCTATGGAGAAGGGGATCCTGAAGAATATGGGTCTCCTGTCAGATGACGAACAAGTCCTTAATTGACATATGACACTTATATGCTTAAATAATGCTCCAATTTTATGTTGATTAAGTCAGAGGAATTAATACATTGTGTCATTTTTTGCAACACTTTCTATGAATGCCATGTCTGTAAGAATCTATGAACACATTCATAACACACTGCATTGCATTCATTAAGCATAACACATTATAGCCAAGTTTATCATGCATTATGAATGCTTTATGAAGCTGTCATCTATAATGTATTATAGATACCAGTACAGTTTTAATGTACATATATGACATAACTGATATCTTGTCCAGTGTGTACCCTAGTTTTGTGCCATGGGTTGTGTGGAATACACTTTAGGGCTCCCTGCATCTGTGACCTGGATAAGCAGTCACAATATGGATGGATTGTATTAAAACTTTGTAAAGGTTGACACATTTGTTTTTTTTGGCATGTGTATGTTTTTTGAAAAGTGGGGCTTTGGTGACAGGCAAAAACATGGGAAAATTTTTAAACAGTTTGACACTTCAAAGAAGCCAAATTAATTTTTTTATTTCCCATTAGATTTCATTGGCTTAATTGTTTTAATTATTTTATTTTAAATTTGTTTATTTAAACCCAGTAGAAATTACTTAGAGTACTTTAATAATTGGAAGTATGGGGTCTGTCTTGCCTATGGCAGCTCTTCTGAAAGAGCATCTGTTTTGTCTTTGGGGTATATTCCATGTAAACAGCTGGTAAATAGTGCTTCATTAGCCACTGGTAACAGGTGGTTGACATTATCGAAGGGACGGCTCTTTCATTATGCAGCTGTCTGTTGCTAGGTTTCGCTCCCTGATACACTTATCATATAAGCAATTGAATGCTATGGAACGGAAATTAAGTGTAGGAAAATTAAACACAATACAGGTGACTTCACTCTTTCCGTGACTAAGAGAAAAATACCAAGGTCAATTTGGCGCCACCAACAAAAGTGAGGGGGGGGGGGGGGGCAGCAATTGAAAATAACTGTCCTGCATGGATCTGGTTAGTTTCTGGTCTGACATACAAAAGCCGCAACATAGATGCTAGGACTGGTTCAAGCTGCTTTCACTTTTTACTACGGCAAATCCATAACAACACTTACGTGCGACAAAACATGTACACTCGATTTCTGACGTCTTCGCATAAAGCCAAAGAAAAAAGAGGACGTCCCTATCCATTGGGAAAATCCTTGGTAGTGAGTGTTCTATTATAATGTAATTGTAATGGGCTGGCGTCTGTAGCTGGGTCCTTGTTTATTCAAGATGACATGCCACATGTTTCTGAAATGTAGACCTGTACAATTTGGTCATACAAATTTGGTTTCCAATATTAATGTATGCATGGTGTGACAAATGAAAAGGCTTTATATGTCAGGACAGAGAATCAAGAAAAAATTATAGGACAGATGAGAAATTAATTTTGGAGTTTTCCACTAATTTGCAATTTATTGCAAATTTTCCAGGTACAGGCCATTTTTTTCCATGCTAAAGACATTGCAAGGTGCAAACTGAGAAATTGTTTGCTCCTCTACACTAAACATGGAGTCTGGCAGACAACCTTCCATCTCAGGCTCGCACAAATTATTTTTAGAATACTGCCAGTGTCCTGACCTCTGCTTCCTTTTGGAAGGGGGTGACATGATTCCTGTGCAACCCCTATGAACACTGAATGAAAAAAATACTCATATTTTAAAAGATTTTCAATACACCTGTCATTAAATTTAACATATGTTTTACATTATATATATGGTATTTATAAAAGTAAATAAACACCAGTAGGTGAAAAAAATAGTTGTGTAAAGTTGCGAAAATTCAGTCTGTCTAAAATTTACATAACTGGAAACAGCAGTTTGGTGTTGAAAAGCTTCCATCCTATATGATGTGAAAAAAGCAGAAATTATATTCTTGCAAAATTATAGTCCTGCGATACAGTGAAATACCATTTATTTAGCGGGTCGTGGCCTATAGGCCACTCAGACAGTGCTATAGGTGGCACCACGCGGGACGCTAAATTTTATATCAGGAAGTACTGTTCTGTTTTCATATTCTGTCAACGGGGATGTCTGTCAGCGTTTAGTAAAGATCAGCTTCACAGGGTTTCAGAAGAGCTGCCAAGTACAGCCCAGGACCCACCGAAGAGAAGAGTAGGGGAAAACATCAAAAGCCTTCGGGCTTTTTTCATGCATTATTAGCAGACAGGCACTGGAATGTCTTCAGAGAAGGGCTTTCCGTTCCCAGATATTAAACCTTTTTTTTTATTAAGTCATAAATTCATAAACTGTACCAACCTTAATTTAGCTGATAATCATTAAAACATGATGGATGTTTTAAAGCTTAGGTGTAATTTTTTTGATGAAAATTTCAGAATATATTTCCGTACATAAACACAGTATTTTCTTCTAGCTGCAAAATACAGGTAATATTTTGCAGGTGCCCATAGTTATCAGTAGTAATCCATAAAGCAGCATCTCTTTGGCCTTACTGTACTAACTGCTGTTTAAAAGAATCATCTTTGTTACAAATATGCACCTGAAGGATATTTTATGGTGCTAAACTGCACTCAGATAGGTATGAAACAAAAGGCATTTATTTTCTGTTCTAGCTTCCTCAAAAAAACATTGCCTGAGCTTACCCCCACTGCCTGATAATCCATCCATCCATTTTCCAACCCGCTTATCCTGGTCAGGGTTGCGGGGGGTCCGGAGCCTATCCCGGAAGCAATGGGCACGAGGCAGGGAACAACCCAGGATGGGGGGCCA
>JAODKL010034359.1:0-19108 GCA_026780765.1 Petrocephalus schoutedeni
TTGAACGAATCAATGATTCAAAGAACCGGATCTTTTCAGTGAACTGAACGAAAAGAACTGAATCAGTAAAAAGATTCAGTTTGCACATCACTAGTATCAAACTTTCGGCTGTGGAGGGAAAGCAGAGAATGTTTTGAAAAACATGCAAAGCAATAAAAATACGATTATTAAATTTATCAGCAAGGTTTTGCAAACAATATTAAAATGTAACTAAAATTGTAATCATGAATTCTCCATAAGTAACTGTAATTTAATTTCACATTTTTCTCTTGTAACTGTAACGGATTACAATTACAGTTTTTTGTAATTAAATTACATAACACCGTTACATGTAACTACTATAGTTGCAACGCAACACTGGACACCATTAAACAATACACCCTCGGTACAGTATACCCCCACTTGACAATTTGTCCGTTTATAGCAGTCTTCTTGTCTGAATCAGTTACAAAAAAGTTAAAACAATATGACAATATGAATATGCCTGTGTGATACTGCCTAAATGTAACACGTAATTTAAGATATGTGTACACCACCTCTAGGTTCTTACCTCTGGTAAACCGGTACTTCAATCCCCTGGGCATACAGCACCGGATACCTGCCCAGTAGGCATTGGGTTTACCTTTCTTAGTCATTTCTGCAAATGTCAAATTTCTGGGTAAATGCGAGACAACTTCGAGCTGACCAAAACGCGGCAACTTTCCCGTTTTTTTTCTCCTGCAGTTCGTATTGTTTGTACATTGTTTATTATTCGAATTGTTCAAAATATGATAAGTAACACAAGACTCACAAGTGACTTTAAGCGGATGATTCTGGAAAAGCCTACACTTACAATGTCAATAACACACCCAGAAAGCTGGATTTTCGTATTTCCCGGCCAAATAGAGAGGAGCCACCTGTAATGGTTTAGACTACCTCTTGAAGCTCATCGAGAGAATGCCAAGAGTGTGCAAATCAGTAATCCGAGCAAAGGGTGTCTATTTTGAAGAAACTAGAATATAAAACATGTTTTCAGTTATTTCACCTTTTTTTGTTAAGTACATAACTCCACATGTGTTCATTCATAATTTTGATGCCTTCAGTGAGAATCTACCAATGGTTTAATGGTCATGAAAATAAAGAAAACACATTGAATGAGAAGGTGTGTCCAAACTTTTGGAGTGTACTGTATATATGTACGTACGTATGTGTAAGCACATTGTTGCTACCCGATATGGACCGGAAACCCGGTTTGAACCCGATCGCAGAAATTACGGTTAGGCTTATTACTGTTTATTTACAAATATTCTGTATTTACCGCAAAACATTATTTGTACTTATCAGTTATCCTATTTATTAATTAGAAAATAATTTGTTCTATTCACTTATTTATTATTTCGATTTTGACTTCAGAAGTGACTAGATTTTAACAGAGTATTATATTGAAGCCTTAAAGGCTACAAAAGTAGCAATAGAGAGCAAATGTCTTAATTTCTTGAAATAAAAAATAGTGAATCATCAAATCATAAAATCGAGCTACTATAAAACAGTAATGAGACAAAATGACGTAATTTCTGTGTATAAGTAATCCAAATCGGGTTTCCGATCCAAACTGAAAATCTCACTCCAGCCAGCTGACGAAAGTTAGCAACCCTGGGTTATATAAGCACTGTACTTTCTGAAAAGCTCTTGCTTTAGCATGCACTGTACGTACCAAGAGCCCCAGGTGTATGCGCAAAGTATGCACTCAGGCATAGGTCCAGGGAAACTCACAACATAGGTGTTAAGAGACCCTAGTGGGTTGATCATATTTAAGCACAAGGAGCCTAGGGGCCTAAGTGGTCAACTCAATCTTAAAACGCCAATGGGCCTGGGGGCCCTCACACTGTTAGTGCTGAGGTGTCCAGGGGCCCTAGTGGTGAACATATGTTTAAACATCAAGGGATTTGTGGGCCCTCACATTGAAAGTGCTGTACTGTCTGGGGGGGCCGTAGTGGTGAGCTCACACTATAACCACCCAAGGGCATAGCGGTCAACATCTGCTGTACGCAGTGAGGGTGCTTGAGCTCAACTTTCTTTTGAAGACTTGGGCTATGCAACATGCACAGCCTGAAGCTTGGAGGCCCCCTGCCACTTCAAGGCCCTGGGGCACTGGCCCCACTGGGATGGTGCTTAATCCAGCATTGGGGGATCATTTCAGCTTCTTAGTATATTCCAGTCACTAGAATACTGGAGGCAGGAAACTGACAAAGGGTGGATTCAGATGGCCATGTCAGATGGACATGTGATCTAGACACTGCTACAGCCATGCTGACTTGGTCCAGTTGATGATCTGTGAGCTTGGACAGCTGTGAGCCGGGAGCAGTAGAAGGAGTGGAACCATGGTATTCATTAACAGGTAAACACAATAACGTTAACCAGCCGAGATAAGGAATAGCCATGGTGTAGGGACAATAGCAGCATCATAAAGATGATGAGAGACAGAGGATATGCATGGAGGAAGATCTGGATCAACATCTAACCAAGGGGGAGAAGGGGAAACAACATGCAAAGTTAGGACTGAGGGCTGCAGATAAGCCAGTGGTCAGGACTCTCAGTGAGAAGCTCTAACTGTCGGAGAGGTGTCTGCTCTAAGAGTGTGCCTGAATCCTGTACCTGAGCAGATTTCCTATAAACAGGAGCAGGAACAGCTCTGTACTGTGCAAAGAGATATCTGGCATCTTGTGTACACAGAGTATGGAAGAAGTGGGTCCCTAGAGCTATATTTCTATTAGTCTATATATAACAGTGCTATTTTATATCCTATGCTAAATTCAATGGACAGCCTGCGTGGTGTGGCACAGCAAGGTAACACACCTCTCTAAAATGTTATTAAAAACATAAGGTTTGTCAGATCCCAATCAATTTTATAGAGCAGTGACTTGATTAATAGACACTTTGGATGATAGCAGAAGATAATTTTTCAATCTTCTAACTCCTAATCCAGTACAGAGTATAGCGGTCGTCTCCTCCAGTCTAATAGCTGCACACACAGACACACACAGACCGCATTTGCACTAATATTCTGCATTGCATAAGAAATAAATTGATGGAGGAATATGGACAGGGAATTGCATAGTACAGAGCAAATTAGGAATTATCTTTACTTCTTTAATAAAGTCAGAGATCAAAGTTATGGTAAGACTCAGCCAGCAGCGTCAAGCTAAACAGTGGTGATTGAAATGGCAGAACAGATCATCTCACATTTACACTCCAGGTACACTAAAGCACTGTTCACACGAATCAGAGCCCTCGGACTTTCAGGGCAATTGCAATTACAATTCTTCAGTAACACTAGAGGGTGACAGAGGGTCAGGCGTAATGCAGCATGGAAACCAGGAGCTGCAGAAGGTGGCACTGACGAATCTGGGATGACACGTCTGATTGCTTATCCTGTTGCATCTACATTTGCAGCGCCACTTCTGCTAATGTACTTACCTGAGTGGTCTGAGTGTCTGTTGCAGGCAGTGTCAGACAAAGAGAGAAACACATTCCATTGCTCGGAATATATATATACTGTATATATATATATATATATATATATATATATATATATATCATCAGCATTCCATATATATATATTTCCAATACGTTTCCGATGTGATGCTTGTTCGCCAGCTGTCGAGATGTTGTCGACATGGAAACAATCCATGTCTGGGACATTCTAAAACGCTTAACGTGAAAAAGTTGAGTATGGTCATGCCCTGCTCGTCCGATCCTCCTGTGTGCCACGTCCCCTCATTACCCTTGTGTGGAATCCCTGTGTTTAACAGCTGTTTCTTGTTCCGTGCTATCAATCCTGTGTATTTCAGTCTGAGTTCGAGTATGTTTCCCCAGTCCAGTCATTGAAGTTATGTCATGCTGCTCCCTGCCTGTGAATAAACGCTTGAATAAACGCTGTGTTATCCCCGATCCTTGGCCTCCTGTTCCTGCTTCCCCGCTCCATACCCAGTACCTCATTACACATATGGCTTAAGGTACCAAAACAGCGTCCAATTATCACCAAACTTCTCTCAGGCATATCTGATAATAAGCACTTATACCTGGTTAAAAAAAAAAAAACCAAAAAAATCAAAACTGAAATCCTATCTCTGGGCTGGCCCCCCATCCTGGGTTGTTCCCTGCCTCGTGCCCGTTGCTTCCGGGATAGGCTCCGGACCCCCCGCAACCCTAAACAGGATAAGCGGGTTGGAAAATGGATGGATGGATGGATGGAAATCCTATCTCACGTTAATCGGTTTCCTCCATGGGGGGAGACACGATGACTTCCTTGGCAAATTTTTTTTAAATGTAGCTTTTATTGAAATGAAGCTGTCTCAATTAGGTCTTGGTAAACAGGATGAACCAGCAGGGGGCGATGTTACCAAATTACACAAATTAAGGATAGGAGCCACCTTGCCTCCAGAGCCATTTTAAGGGTACACAAGATTTGTGTTGAGAGAAGCCAATCTATATTTCATTTGAACAATCACATTTGTAGCAGAGCACCCTGGCATTTGTTTAAATACACGTTATGTATTACAGAGTTTGCATTGGCTGACAACACAGGTTAGAGTAGCGTTTTGCGTGGTATCCTTCAAATACAGCATGTTACACCTCTTTGTTCTCTTGGTATTTTCAGGCCAGTTTAACTTAGTTCTTTTAGGTCTCTATGAACAATGTTTTTAATGTAATGATACTTTGTATATAGGAATTCTTTAGTTTTCACAGATCCCATACAAGTCAGAACAGCCATTTATACAATGACCCTGGTGTACGTTTTTTCCTGGGGGGGGTGGTGTTAAGGCCCAACAGCAATACCACAATTCTGCTTGGATTCAAGCCAGCAACCTTCCAATCACAGGCACAGAGGCCCAGCCCATGGGCCACACATAAAGCTTATAATAATGCAATTGTTATTCAACTATAATGACAATGTATGTTGACGCTAATCTTTTTAGCATGAGCATAGAAAACAGTTCTAACATAAATTTTATTAGAGCATTCGGTTAGTTTATTTTCGGTATATAGATTGATGTTTTACTCCCTTTGGGTTTTGGTCTTTTAAAATTATTGCTGAGCAATGCACTTGATGACGAGGCTCATGTTTCTGGACCTAGGTTTGTCAATGCCACCTTCTGCAGCTCCTGGTTTCCAGTAAGCATCACACATGACCCTCTGCCGCCCTCTAGTGTTAAGGACCAGCACATACGAGACGAAATGGCAAATACTGGGCTACTGTTATAATTAAAGATAATTCCTCTTTTCCTCTGTCCATATCCCTCCATCCATTTTTTTCTTATGCAACACACAATATTTGTGTAAATGTGTGTGTGTGTTGATATTGTAGCTTATTGCAATAAGTATAAAAGTAGCACTAGATTGGTGGAAAAGACGGTTATAAGATAAAAAAATTATCTTCTGCTTTGAACCCAATTGTCAGTTAATCAAGTTGCTGCTTTATGAAATTAATTGGGACCTGACAAAGCTTCCGTTTTAATAGCATTTTAGAAAGGTGTATTACCTTGCCATGCTACACCACGCAGGCTGTCCATTGAGTTTAGCATAGGATATAAAATAGCACTGTTATATATAGACTAATAGAAATATAGCTCTAGGGACCCACTTCTTCAATACTCTGTGTACACAAGATGCCGGATATCTCTTTGCACAGTACAGAGCCCATTCTGCTCCTGTTTATAGGAAATCTGCTCAGGTACAGGATTCAGGCACACTCTTAGAGCAGACACCTCTCCGACAGTTAGAGCTTCTCACTGAGAGTCCTGACCACTGGCTTATCTGAGACCCTTAATCTGTCAGGACTGGTCCCCATCTGACCCCACCCTTTGTGTCTCCTCCATGTTTGGCCAGCAGGTGATGCTGGCTGTCTTGTCCTCATCCCTGTTGCCTGCCCTAGAGCCCCAGTGTGCCCCTAGTGTATCTTTTCTATTCCCAGGACCTCTGCATAGCTCAGTAAGTTGAGTATACTGTACAGAGGCTATGACCTTGGGGTCGTGGGTTTGAGGCCAGCCTCGCCTTATTGGTTTTCTGTTTAAGTGTCTCCCAGTTTTTGGTTTATCCCAGTGTCTGCTGTGCTTTATTTCTCCTGTGAATTCTGTTTTCCTAGTCTCTTAGTATTGTTACCCTTGTGATTGATTTATTTCTTGGTTTTCCAAGGTATGCTTGTTAGCGCAGTAGTTTCACCAGTTGCTTGTTGTCCCTGTGTCCCCACCCCCCTCCCGATTGGTTAATTTATTGAGTTGCACCTGTTCCTTGTTTGCCCAGCTGTTTCTTTGTATTTAAGTGCCTGTCTGTGTTCGGTTAGTTAGTGAGTCATTGAGTTAGGATGTGGTGCTATCTGGTCTCCCTAGTGCTCTGTTACTCTGCTTCCCTAGTTGTGTTTAGTTGCACTTCCTTTCGTTTGTTAATCCTTGTTTTTTCTGTTTTTTTGTCATGACCCCTCATGGTTCTTTATTTTGTGCTCTTCCCTCGTGTTCTCTAACTTAAATAAACCCCGTTTCTGTCACTGAGCCATAAACAGATTGTCATCTCTTCTCCGCCTGCACCTTGCCCTGCGGCCAGTGTTGTGACATAATCATTTCCGGTTATCCCACTTGGTTAGATGTTGATCTAGATCTTCCTCATACTGTATATTTCCTTCTCACCACCCCCATAAAACTTACCACCGGCAGCTCGAGTTTATGCGTTTTGGGTTCTTATGGGAATGTTCTGTAGCAAAGGCAAGCAGAGCAAAAAAAAAAAAAGTCTGAGAACCACTGAGCTGGAAGAAAAATTATAATCACATTCCGTTTTCAAGAACTAGTTTAATACTATCTTGTGGCACGAAATGATTACAGTTGAGACTTCCGTCCCAAGTCCAAGTTCCCGACACCACACTGCGCTTGCGCTGCGCCCATCGCCCTATTATCATTTGACATTTGATGTCGCAACTGCATATTGCGACTCCAGTCCTGACACCTGGCCATACAGTAGGTACATACTGCGCCCCCGAATTAATACCGATGGGACTTATTCGTGCCTCAAGTAGCAGCCTACCAGGGATCGCTCCTGTGCCACTGATTAAACCAGCACTACTGATAGATGGTAGTTATGATGATCGCTTCCTATATCTGAGAGCCTTTATTTTTTATTTTTTTAAAGGACATGCGATATCCGTCTCATTGTAGCCATTGTTGGCTTCGCTTGACTTGGTGGAGGCATCTGCATATCGTAAGGTGTTTGGGAAGAATGAAACATTCATGTCGTAAACGACCCGAGTCCCTCTTCATACATTTAGGCTGAAATTATGATGGGAGGGATGAATGGGCAGGGAGGGAGGAGGCTTGGGAGGCGGGGCTGCAGAGCACTACATGACGGAGGGATAGGACTGTCCCGACTGCATTGACCATTTGCAGGAGCGTCGGCGGTGCACCTCCACGGACAGACACGCGTAACTCAACAGACACGAAAAAACGAAAAACTTCTGCTTATAACACTTCCGTGTTCAAGATGGCTGACCCTATGCAAGCGAGCAATGAAGGCGAAGGGGCCGAGAATATGAGAGAACTTCCCAGACAAGACTCTTTGGGGCAGAGAAAAGTCCACGAAGTGAAAGATCACAAGTTTGTCGCCCGTCTCTTCAAGCAGCCTACCTTCTGCAGCCACTGCACGGACTTTATCTGGTGAGGCGCCGTCCGGACTCTGACTTCCTTAGGGCAAAGCGACGCTCCTATTTCCCATACTGTAATGTAGTGGTGAGCGAATAGTGACCAGCTCGGATCATTAAGCTGGGTCCGTTTAATAACCCGAAAATGACGAGTCTGTGGTCCATTAACCCGAATCATTTGGTCCTACGTGCTGTTAACACCAGACGACTTTACAAATTCTAACTATAATCGCCGTCACTCGCTGTTCTCCTTGGTTATTGCATAACCTCAGTCCAGACACACCCTGGTCCAAATGTACATGAGTTGCGTAATACGTTTGATGACAAAGTGTTCGGATATGAGGAACTTCCTGCAGACTAAGAACGGGTTTTTCTGGCTCACTAACAGGTCCGAACTGCACTAGTAAATTGTGGTACTAGCGAAACGGCAGTCTTGGATCTGTTATCCCGAGTGGATTAGGTTAACTTCCTACACGGCCCAAAACATAGCAGACCCCCGAACTACTGGGGATCCATACCATTACCAGCGAGTAGAACTGGGCGATTCACGACTCACCCGGGTGAATCACCCGGATCCATTAAATAACTCATGAGTCACGAATCTGAGGTCTGCATTAACCCGAATCTATCGAGTCCTAACTACACCATGACTAAACTATAAACATACATGCCTCTTATAATCATTTCAAATCATTACAAGATCAATACAGCCATAGTAGCAAGTATAGCTTGCTAATTTCATACACTGCCTCAAGTATGACTCAAGTGAGTTGCACACCCGGATCAGTTTGGTGAGTGACTCCTGGAGCCGAATCCTAAAAAGTAACCGAATATTTCAGCTCCACCAGCGAGTCTGCTGAACTTCCGACCGAGTCTGCGAACTGGCTCAGATTGACAGGCTGGACTAAATGAGCGGGTCAGGGTCACTTACTCCTCACAGACTCCATGATCGTGAAGTCCTGGTTAACCCGGATCTTTTTAGTGAGTGACTCAGAAGTCCTTAAAATGATCTGAGTTTCTGTCACCACTGTAATGCTGATCACAGGTGACACATTTGCTGCTCTATAAAACAATTGTCAGGATAAATGTTTTAATTCTTTTTTTTTTTCAAAATAATTGTTTATATCAATCACAAACAGTGATGAGTTTTAAATACTGTGGACAGAAACCATGACTGATAATGTATTTGCAGAATGAAAAATTGCACATCACTTCACCTGTTGGTATGTAGCAATAAACATGGGGCTGTTGTTCATTTCGCTACTGTGTAAGAACTAGGCTACATAACCGGCTTGTTTATTTAATCTCCACTTGTGTTGATTTCGATACATTGAAGCCAAGCCAATAGTGTTTTAGGTCACTGAAAACTGAGCTTTTGCAAAACTCCATCTAGGGAGAAGATTTTCAGAAATGGGGTGTTTATAGCCGTGTAGACAGGCTGTAGTTCTTCACTTGTAATGTCAGAGTGTGCGCCATTCGCTCTTTACATGCTCTTGACACCGCGTTTTTAGCTTTTCTATGTGAATGAAGATTTTTTTAACAAAAGTGTTTGTGTGGATGTGATATAATTTTCTTAATAATGGTGGAGGAGAAACACCATTTAAAAAAGAAAAACCCGCATACATGCTGTTAAGGCCTTAGATCCGATGTCAGTATAATTATCAGGGTAAATAAAATCTGATTTTGTTCTTTATTTTAGGGGATTTGGAAAACAAGGATACCAGTGTCAAGGTAAGGGAAAATATGCCTTTACAATGTTGCATTACTTCATTTTCAAAATGGCCACCACTTAAAAGAAATTGTTTCCACAAAATTTGTTTAGATGGGTAAATGTATGGGGTTTGTCCGAGGATGACTAGGTAGGAGAAGGTGTGCAGATCCGTGCGGGTATGAATGGGAGGTTGAAAATATAAATCTGTGGCCCTTTTAGAGAAGTGAAATTGTTTAATTACTTTCACATACCTTTTACCACTGAGCAATGGATAGTACTTATCACATTACTCTTCTCAAACGCTATGTTATATGGAGTGGTGGCCCTCTGGCGCAGGGATTGACAGCCTATCCATACACGGACACATGTCTGAGGAATGACACATCTGTGTACTTGGAAAAAAGTTTTGACAGAAAAAAACTATCTAGGCTATGTTTTTAAATTCCATATCTGTAGCAAAAATTACATTTTGATCAAAATGTCCGCCAGATTGCACCATTGTATTGACCCCTGTTCCGGAATCCGTCATCTATAGCTGGTGGTGATAATCTCTGAGCTCTGAATAACTCTACTGTTATGACCCTGGAGATGAAAAGATATGATTATCTGAGCATTCTGGCATGTCAGCAGTGTTCCTGGCTCCCATCCTGTAGGGTGAACCAACAAGTTTCATTCCGGAATTGGTTAAGCTTGAGCCTGCGACAGTGACGTCAGCAGCAGTTAGATTTTACTATGCATGTCACTGCAAGCCCCAGGAAATGGAATTCCACCACAAATCTCAAGTCTTGCCTAAAGTTCCTCAGTCCACTGTGAGAATGAGTCAAAAGTCAAAATGCAGAAGTACTATGTTAACAATTAAGTACACCCTTACTGCTTTCACAGCAATTAAGAAGGTAAGTAGCAGCCAGGTGCTGCTAATCACATGTACTTGATTAATGTGCTCACACTTCCTGATGATCAATCTATAAAAGCAGAACTTTTGACTGTTTGCTGGACTGCAGCATTCAGGTGTGTGTTAAAACAATGCCAAGGAGGAAAGAGTGGTGATCTTAGAGAAACAATAATTGCTGCCCATCAATCTGGGAAGGGTTATAAGGCCATTTCCAAACAATTTGCGGTCCATCATTCTACAGTGTGAGAGATTATTCACAAGTGGAAAACATTCAAGGCAGTTGCCAATCTTCCCAGGAGTGGACGCCCCAACAAATTTCCCCCGAAAGTCAGAGCATGCAATAATCAGAGAAATTGCAAAAAACCCAAGAGCTACATCTGACTCTGCAGGTCTGACTTAGCTTGTTAAAGGTTAAAGTTAATGATGGTACAATTAGAAAAAGACTGAACAAGTATAGCAAGTTTGGAAGGGTTGCCAGGAGAAAGCCTCTTCTCTCTAAAAAGAACATGGCAGCGCAGCTTAGGTTTGCAAAGTTGCATCTGAACAAACTGCAAGACTCCTGGAACATTATCCTTTGAGCAAAAACTAAACAGCATATCAGCACAAACGCCTCATACCAACTGTCAAACACGGTGTTCGAGGGGTGATTGATTGGGCTTGTTTTGCAACCACAGGACCTGGCAGTCGACCATGAACTCCTCTGTATACCAACATATTGTAGAGTCAAATGTGAGGCCATCTGTCGGGCAGCTGATGCTTGGCTGAAACAGGACAAACCCCAAGCATACCAGCAAATCTACCAAAGAGGCCTCAGGGAGTTTCTTCACTGCTAGGAAAATTTAAAGACTTTCTCCAACCTACTGGCTGTTATTAGTTAAATATTTTCCATTTTATAATTCTTCAGTTCCTTGTGTTTGTCAATGTTCAACTGTGTCTTCAGTAGAATTCCAAAGTCCCTGTCAGTGACCTTGTAATGTAATGAGTTATTTATTTATTTATTTTTGTGGAAAGGTCCAGTTACTACAGTTAAAGCAGGTCCTTAAAAGAGTTTCTTTTTGGGCCACTAACAACTATTTTTCTATTGATTTAATCTGTTAATTAATTTACCAATTGGTCGATTTTAAACAATAATTTTTCCTCCCGAAAATCAAATTGAAAGTTTCATTTAAGTTAATTTTATTTTGAAAACGACAAACTGTATGTCATTGGAGACGTTCGATAACAGACACCGGCCTATCAGCAACCGGCAACAAAAACACTGTCTGGGGGTCCCCAAGGACTGGCTTGAGAAACAATGAATTAGATCGTTTACATTCTGATTATTGGCTGAGAATTATTTTTGTTGGGGCTGATCTCTGATCTGATGCTTATTTTGTTTATGGGCCTGCCCTCCTTCTCATGAGGTTAGTAATTTTCTATACATAGTCCTTAGGTGAAGGGATGAAGGATGGTCATTGCATGTACAGTAAAACAGCATTTCATGTTTCAGACCATTGTCCAGGTAGCAGATGTTGGAATTCAGTCTCTGCATATCACGTCGTACTCTTATGAGAGATTCTCATACGGCTGAAAGTGAAGCTCGTGGTCAGAGTCAGCAGGTTTTTGGGCTTAGGGTTGTCACCCAAGGCCCAGTACTAATATTACTCCCTTACGCACAGAGCCACGCACTGCCCCCAGCCAGTGCGTAACGGCACACAGGAATCGCTTCCCGCCATCACCTCGAGACGGCAGCCTGTTTAGTCATCGCGCTCCAAACACCTGCTCGCCTTCGCATGCTTGTAGTGGAAGAAGGAGGGGAATGACGGAAGCGCTTTGCTGCTCATCTTTTCATAGCCATTTAATCGTGTTTATCATAGGAATGCTAAATGCGTCTCGTGACTGATTCCAGTCCAGGAGATCTCACATCTTTGTTTTTCTCTCTTTTTGTTTTTGCTTGTTAAATAATCGCAGCAGTAGTTATGTTTATGTGTGTGTGTGTGTGTGTTTGGTGCCACCTACAAATCTGGGCACTTACTCTTTACATTATTTTTAAACTTTGCTTTGTCCCTTCCTAAATGGTTGTTGAACACCCCCTTCTAATCTGGCCTCTGTAGATGGCTCCACTGATTTCTGGCACATGGATTTGTCTTTTCCCGGTGGGCCTTAAGAACTGCCATTTTGGTTTCGCTCCTGTCCCTTTTGCGGCTTGGGTTGGTCCCCCCTCCCGGCTAACGTCCCATTGTTCTCGTCTGCCTTCGTTGGATGACAGTCACCCTCCGTGTCTTTTTTTTTTTACAGACTGCCGCTTTGTGGTGCACAAGCACTGCCATGAATCTGTCACCTTCTCCTGTCCCGGAGCAGATCAGGGTCCCTCCTCGGATGTGAGTACAGCCCTAATTTTAATCACCCCTGACTATCACCCCTGCTCCCCTGCCATACTCTGCCCTCATACTCTGAAATCTATACTTCTCTGCACCCAGGACCCCGGGAGCAGGCACGAGTTCAAGGTGCATTCGTTCTACAGCCCCACCTTCTGTAATCACTGTGGATCGCTGCTTTATGGCCTCATCCGCCAGGGGATGAAATGTGATCGTACGTATGACCTTTTGTGCAAATACAATGCAATATAAGCTCATCTCAGGCTCAGATGTGCCAACAACCGTGCACAGTCAAAACCTGTCATGAATGCCCAGATAGCAAAGTCCCATTGAAACAACACTGATTAAGCATCAGGCAAAATCATTGAAACAACATTGATCTTCAACATTGTTTGAACATTGATCTTGCTCATTGTAAAGGCCATCTACTCAACATTGAAAATCTAACCATGTCCAGCACAGATTCAATATTGGTTCAGTATAGTTTTATGGCAATGAATCAACCATTGATATACAATTGATGTATTGTGCATTGAAACAATATTTAGTTGAGACCCTAAGTGATCTAATGTTAAAAATATGCCAAATCAATTATGGACTGTAAACCAGATATAAATCAAAGTCGTGAAACCATCAATGTAGTGAAACATAAAGGCATAGTTATTAATACAAAGTATTCTAAACATTCTTATACAGAAAAAAAGAATCCTCCCATATTCACTTGTTGAGATTTATATACACATATACAATGGACAAAAGTATTGGGACACCGTTGCTAATTTAGAGGAATTGTCTGATTAAGCCAGACCCATATATATAATTATACATATATAATTAAGCTCACAGTTATGCAATGTTCTGAGACAGATATTATCAACAGAATGGGTAGTTGTACAGAAGAGGATAGTGACTCTCCACTTGGCACCATCATAGGACGCCATCTTCACAACAAGTCAGATCTCCATATTTCTACCCTGCTAGAGTTGCTCTGGTCAACCGCAAGTGGTTTGTGAAGTATAAAACATCTGGGAGCAACTTCAGTTGTGAACTGGTCGGCCACAAGCTCTCATAAAGGGCCCTCATAGCCCAGTATCAATAAACAACATGAATGTCAGCAAATCCAGCAATTTTCCAGCATCCAATGGAAAGCTCTGATAAAGGAGTAGAGGTCTTTTTTTAGCAACATAGCAACAATGGGCTGATTATCTTCTTTGTAATGAGATAATAAAATACCTTTGTTGTTGTAATGTGATATTGGAAAGGCTGGTGTCGCAATACTTTTATCCATATAGTGTATAATGTATAAGAATATTGTTCTTTAGCCAGAATCTTAGTATAACAAAAAACCAATACCTGCTCAGGCCTGAGGTGTTTCCCAATGTGAGTGTTTCTGTATAGTGTATGAAGGTTTGCCCTGATAGCTTATAAAGGCTTTGCTGTGGTCTGCAGTATGTGCTGTTTCCGGGGTCCATATATAAAAAATATGGCTGGTTCACCAGAGTCAGCCGTATTGGTGTGACCCTGGGTAACGGCATGGTGTCCCCACCTCCCCACAGAATGCATGATGAACATTCACAAACGCTGCGTGACCAGTGTGCCCAGCCTCTGCGGCATGGAGTGGAGGGGGCGGATCCAGTCGTCCAGGGGCGGATGCTGCACGTCTCCGGTGAGTCGCCGCCGCTGCAGGCACACCTGCGCTGTAGTGGGCAGACACGTCAACACCGGCCAGACGCCCAAGGTGCGCACACACATTCAGCATTGACATTGCCTTAGAATAGTCCAGCGTAACGCTAAAGGGAGCTAAATTCAGGAACTGATCGAACACTTCTATTTATCTAGTTACAATCCTTCTGAGTAACTTAAAAATAATTCCAATAGCTATGTAATATACGTAATTATCTTTTTAATTTAATTTTCATGGTCTCCCTCTGTCATGTGGATTTCATCTGGGTACTCCAGTATCCAGTATCTAAATTATATAAGTATATATAAGTGTATGTGTGTGCATGCACACATCAGGGTTGCTAACTTTAGTAATTTTCAGTTTGAAACAAGTCTGTACTTACATTCACAGGCATTTACATGTATGTTAACAATTTTATTACCTTGTAAATATTCTGTAGGGTTTGTACACTGCCCCAATACTTTTGATGGATGGGCCAGATGGGTGAGAGACTGTCCGGTGATGGACAGGCACCCTAAGCCCCTATATCCCTACAGCCTTCTGGCCTATGCTGCATGGTATAGGCTGCAGGTCCTCCTGTCTAGAATAAGCCCCTGGACAGTGAGTGGGTAGATACAGTAGATAACATTAGTAATAGCTCTGATAGATATATAGGTTAGTCACTTGATGCCACACCCCTCCCTCTATAACCCGGTCTTCGGGAAGCTCAGTCAGAACGAGCCTTGGGGTGGTTTCAGTTTTAGCCTCCACTTCCACCTTTGCGTTTCTGCAGGAAACTGGGGTAGCACTGTCAGGGTGCGTTTTTGCATAAGCTGTTTCGTTTTTGGGTCCAGATAAATGTAACTGAATTAAACATGGGCTGCTGAGAGTTATATAAACAGAATGAAGATAAAAGTACATTTGCGGGGGCTTTGTAGTGGCGTGTCATTTGAAGCATCCACCACAGATGAGCGAGCTGTGAGGACATGGCCCAAGGAATAAGGGTTTCGACATCGTTCTGCATGGCGGGAGACTGGTAGGGCCTGTCTTCCTGCCGGTGCTTTGGTGCCACCTGCTGGCACTTAAAGAACAGGATGGAGGTGCGCGCAGATTTTAATCACGATTATATAATTTTTAGCTTCTATTTTTTGCATTTATTAATGCACCTTTGGGGTTGTCATAAACTTAATTTTGTTGCGCTAAACAATGACCGTAAAGTCCTTGAAGCTTGCTTGAATCTTGAATCATGGTAGCTGGCCATCTGAGTGGCTCTGGCCATTCTACCCAGCTGAGCTTGTGGCATGTGAATTGAAAATTGTGTGGCAGAGGGCACACATGTCACAGCCGGTGTGAGCTAGTTCCCCTCCATCCAAGAAGATGGGCTGGCTGGAGAATCATGAAGTATAGCAAATTCAGTTAGATAAACTGGTGTTTTATAGGTGCTGCCAAGTAACAGAACGTAAAGATCAGCTTGTAAGCTTATTATCCAAATGCATAAAAATGTACATACTTATACATTTTCTCCTTAACTAAAGCTTTTTAAACACACATTCTGTTACATTTAGGCTTCTAATAGATGACTGGCTTTACATAAATTATTTGAAATTAGTTTGAAATTATTTTGAATGGAAAATGTGTGTTTTTCAGTGGCGAGGCTCACACCTTAGTAAGAAATGCCTTTCATTATTTGTCAAACTTACGCATGAGATGTGGTTATTTTATCTCTTGACAAAGTAGCACATGAACCTAGTATACAGTATATAGGAATATAACCAGAATTAATATTGTACATAACACCTTTTTAAATTCACTTCTGGGCATAAAATTGACTTTTGTGTTTATTCACGGTGCCGTAGAGAGGTGTGAAATTGGCCCAGCGCCTTCCTATGTGGTTCTGTGACAATGCTTTTCATTTCTAATCACACTGTTTACCTCCATAGATCCTGGATAGTAATTGAGGACAGAATGGTAGGTTCCTGCTGCCACCTAGTGGGGGAATAAATGCAAAACATCATTGAAGATGGAGTGAAGCCCCCACATTGGCTACTGACAAACAGGAAGTCCACCTTGGTACCGGAAATGACATCACTCAAGAGCTATTGAAGTCCACTGTGGTGCCAATAATGTTTTTTTGTTTATTCTTAATGGCAGATATTTTACTACCAGCTAAATTTTTAAATCACCGATTTAAGAAGTAATTTTTACAGTTCTTGTTTATATTACATATATGGGAATAATACATTCTCTGCCAATTAATTTTTGAGTTTTATATAACATTGTAACATTAGGTAATAGTCACTCAGTTAAAACAGGTATCGTTCTATGTAGGTAATGCTACTGCTGTATAATGTGCTATACGTAAATTTTTCTGATATCAAGCCAAATTTTTTATGGAAAGCGTTAAGATAAACGCACACTACTCTCTTTTTTAGCTATTGGGATTACTGGTTTATTGTTGATCAGTTGAGATTACGGTATTCATGTGCATTTTTTATTTATACCACTTATAATATATAATCAGGCATGCACTTGTTTGTGGTAAGCCGAAATATAGCCTTGCAGCATGCTTTAATTTCATTTCAACCATATGACCATAACATTTTTCCCCTTCATATTCATGTGGCTTTGGAAAAAAATTACTTTCTTTTCAAAAAATGTCATTGATGTATATTTCAGTTGTTTTCCAAATGTCACTGTAGGTAACAAAAGGGAGTAATTTTACACTCTTGCACAAACCAGTAAACAAGGGGATTTAATAGCCATGTGACGGCTGCACAGTTAATACCAGCTAAGATGTTTCTGTGACTAATATAAACTCACCTTGTTTACGGTAAGTGTAGCAATACGCATAGGACAACTGGACTCCTACTGAATATCCATATAATTGGATATATCATGTAGGGATGTTAATCTAAACTAGTCGGGGAACCCCGGGCAGTACACGTTTTTGCTCCCTCTGAGCTCCCAGCCAATCAGGAACACAGAATACCTGGTACAGGTGTGCTGGGAGCTGAGAGGAAGCAAAAATTTGGACTGTCCGGGGTTTCCCGAGGACTGGGTTGGGAAACTGATCTAAACACACACACACACATATACATATATTTTATATATGAATTTGGTTATGAGTACGGCTGCAATTGGAGCGAGGTTTTTAGTAGACTACACATTCTGCAGAATTTTTAAAATGATTGTTGCAAACATTACGTACATACCATGATAGAGATTTGAATGTATTAAAGGGCTTTGCTGGGAAAATATCAGTTCATGAAATTCTCTGCTTAGACTGCTGCCTCTGTGAACTGACCCGGAGTAGTGGGAGAAAAAGGATGGATGGATGGAAATACATTATTGAGGAAACTGTGTTGCTTTTTAATACTATTAAGCACACACATCACAAGGAAAAGAACCTTTTATTCATAATAATTTGTACAACACACAATGATTAAACATAAACATAAACTATAGTACACAAAAGATCTAATATTATTGGGCAAAATGGCCACGGTAATGTAATGGAGAGTGGTAAGCTGGAGACTAGAGATCACGACCCTGAGGAGAAAAACATATTTAATTTATTGTGTTGCAAGTCTTACAGATACTCTGCAAAAAGATAACTTACTTACTTCCTCACGCATTTCCAAAATAATCTTATTGAATGTAATATTCATGACATTCAAACAATAAGAAGAAAAATTGACTTGGGTCCACCAGCTCACCTCAGGGAAACGAACATCCATGATGAACTTTATTTTATCTCCAGAGAAGGTTGGGCATATGTGGCCCAGGACTGAGTTGAGGTACTGATACAAACTATCTATTTGCTCCTCATCCTCAAGGTACACGGGCTTCTGGTTCTTGCTTCCAGCGCACCATCTCTTGAGCCGCACAGATGAAATGTCTTCCAATGATATCGTAAATTTATAAGACATCTAGATTTATAAGACAGAGGTAAACGTCCAAAATAAGTCTTTACAAATAAAAAATCATGACCAGTAAAACTAGACAGCATAGAAGAAGACAATTCTCTGGTGCCTGTTGGGTAATTATGTGGTGAGGCAGCTTTTCACTGTCCTGTACCGGGGAAGCCCTGGCAAGTTCAGCCCCCTGCTGGTCTTCGCTTGGCATTCAACACCAGACTGAAATCTGTTTCATGGTAATGAACGTGTACTTACTGTAATCCTATGATATATCTCAATGTAGAACACTATGCTTGATACATGTACTTTTCCAGACCCCTGTCATCAGTGAGGTACCACTTTCACTTGATCTTTTGGCATGGCAGACTGAATATAAAAAGACAAAAACCATGCAGTCTAAATGTTGGGAAGGACCCTTTTCATTGTGTAGAAGTCTATGCACCATTCTACAGCACTGCGAATGTCATCTCAGTGAAGTACTGGCAGCACTGGAGTGGCATGGTATCTAATGATGCTGCATCGCACAGAAATATATTAAATATAGATATGAAATCAGACAGTTACTGCATGAAATATTTATACAAAT
The DNA here is from genome assembly GCA_026780765.1 of Petrocephalus schoutedeni. NCBI lineage: Eukaryota > Metazoa > Chordata > Actinopteri > Osteoglossiformes > Mormyridae > Petrocephalus > Petrocephalus schoutedeni. Next base: position 18,790 of record JAODKL010034359.1, read on the forward strand.
GATGGTGAATTCCATATAATACAGAATGGAAAACTTACAGTACACCTGTCTTAAAATTGGATGAGAGAGGGATATAGGGCTCTCGAAGGAACAAACAGGCACGCTTAGGTCCACTAAAAAACCCTTTAATACAAGTAATACAGGATAATTTTGCACTAAAATCAATATCAATATATATATCAATTAACAGCAATGCAAAATAACCATGTACCACAAACGATATAGAATAGCATATATATCACACGAACTACAATATAGAAAAAGAAATATTAAAATATAGACCATGCAAATTTATCACGAGCAGTGATAATCAATCCAC
>JAODKL010034524.1:0-19090 GCA_026780765.1 Petrocephalus schoutedeni
TAAGTTGTCTTTTTTTACTTTGGTTAACTTGTATACTTGCTGAAGATTTAACGTCCACAAGACGCTGCTTGTTTATTTGCTGTAAATGAGTGTAATTTGTTTCTGTGTTATGTTAATTTGCGGGCGAGGTAATACTGCGCGGGATTTAATGGAAATGCTAAGTCCATTTCTGTTGTTTCTGTTTATTACAGTTTCACTCGATTTTCACCCGTCCTACTGTACAAACAGGGGAAATAAAGGAGCAAGGCGCTCGCATTTCCTGGCTCGTGAAAACGAGTTTGGCTCGCTGCTTATCTGTGTTCACGCCTGAGCATAACACACAGAGAGAGCAGTACAGTCCGTGTAATGCTTATCAGTTCAGTTTTCTAAGCACAGGCGGACATTTCTAAGCACGAACGGACACAGTTCGTAAAAGGATACAAATCTTGATAGAACCGTTCCAAGAACGTGGCACTCTGAACCTTCGGAGCTGGGAAGCTCCTGGAGTGGTTTAATAATCCCTGGATGCTCTGCCGTCTGCACTGACCCCGTCCCCCAGGAGAGGGCGACAATTTTCACAGCCTGCTTCAAAGATTAGATCTGACATTCATTCCAAAAACAATATTAGCGCGTCAGTTTCTAATAATGTTTTTATTTCTTGGTTTGATTCTGTTTTTCTAATTTTTAAAGTCATTGCTATTTGGAAATACTAAAAACAAGAAGGCATCCAGTATAAGCTAAAATTTTAAGATTCGTCCAGTCTTCTGTTCTGTTTTTTCATCCAAAGGTAACCCGGATAGTGTTACTCTGGGTAAATAACCACTTCAGTGACTTCGATGGGGATCCTGGAATGACGCCGTTCCATAAAGATTAACCTGGAAAGAGAAGTTAGTGAAGTCTAATTGCTTCTTTAAGTATAAGGCAACTTGATCCTACTGTGTCCTCATTGGTATTGTTTGAAGGATTGTAGAGATGTCTTTTTCCGGATCTTTCTTAAACTGAAAATAAATGGGCACTTAAAACTGCTGAATATTTTCCATGCTGCCAAAGCCAGATTGTGGGTCATGACTCTCATCAAATCCTCGAGGTACGCCCCGGTGCCCTTCACACTACTGGGTGGCTCAGAGAATGGCTTTGGGATCTTGATCCTGTTGAACAACACGCAGTTGACTGTCTCAGTGAAAACAAACCTGCTAGGTATGCTTTGATTAATCAATGTCCTACTTGAAGTCACCAGGAACTTGAAGTTTCCCCTTGCAGATTGTCCCCTGTATTCTGCAGATGCCATAACATTAATGACTAGGTCTCTTCCCATCAGCAACCCAGGTCTTCTGCATTCCCATCACCATATTTGGGACTACATCAACCCAATTCATTTATTTGTTTGCTCACGTCCATACAGCATACATTGGTTGCAGTATGTTACCATAAAGAATCACTGCATTTGTGCAGACATTACTTTGTATTGGTTAATAACTTAGTTAGTTTACACCACATTAATTGGCATATACAGTATGTAAAGTAGTATTATATTGAATTTGAAGATGCTGATTGGCCGAAAAAGCAACAGGATACGATCTAAATTTGGATTTTTGTTCAGCATTTCACACCTCAGCGCCACACCAGTCCTGAACCCCAACAGGCCTGACCACACTGGCTCTCCTGGCAGCTTCAACTCTTCCGGGGATGAAGCTCCAGAGGGCTTTCCCCCATCCCCTTCGTGATGTGTGCAGCCTTCCTGTGGGTGGCTGCAGCAGAGCTACCCTGGCAGAGAGCAGCTCAGAAAGGGTCCTGTCTGCATCGTCAGAGCTGTGTGAAGGTTTTTACGGTGGCTGGGGTGCCAATCCCACCATCAACCTCCACATTTCTCGCTGCATGTTGTAGGCCCTTTTCCAGGGCCGGGTGCAGTTTACAATCGTACCCAGTGCTTCTGAATCATGTATTTAAAATATACATTTCAAATACATTCTGTAAATACACAATTGTATTTTCTCACTTGTATTTGATTTATGTCATATAAATGATTATGCATTTTGTATCAAAATACAAGTGACAACATACTTTCAGTAGTTTTGTATTTTGAAAATACAGGAGATACTTCCCCCATAATGTATGCGTGATATCATGTGTGCAAAACGTTTGTGTATACACAAGGGTGAAGGTTATTTTTTGCTTTTGACATTTTAATGAATGGTCAATACAGCCAATACTTCATCACTTTGCTGAACTTAAATAAACCTAAATAAGTTACAAAGCTCAATTCAGGACTATCCATATTTAAAGTTGTTAATGTTACACTTGAGAATATTTGATGAATATATTTGAAAATATATTGTGTCTCGTCAAGCAGTAGAAAAAATATTGCTCTTATGCTTGGCCATTTGAGTCCGTGAAGCTTCAGAAGTTTATTTTGACACGTTGCTTGGTGGTTGTATTCAGTCGTTCATTATGATATAGTTACGAATGGGTTATTTTGTATATTTTACCTCTGAAAGTCACGAAGCAGAAGGGTCGATGAATTGCTCTGGATCTTCAGTTTTTCCTGTGATGCTGGTAGACAGTCTGCAGGGACCCCGCTTTGCTTTTAGAGAATCTTACGAGGCGTGGAAAGCTCCCAGAAGGATGAGCCAAAAACAGATCGGGGAGAAAAACCCTCAGGAGGTCAACACTGAAGGCAAGTCATGATTTGGCTGGTGAATAAATGTGTCTCTGTGTCTCTCGTGGAAAGTAAGATGGGCAGTTTTTATATATTCCTATTTTCCCAAGTGGGATGAATAAAGTGCAACGTTTCTATTCCGAGTAATAAAAAAACTCCCATCAAAAAAAAAATAAAAAATCAATTACTAGACAATCCACTAGATGGCGCATGTGTAGTCGTGAGAATCTGAAGTATATTTCCTGAAAGGTACGAAAGCAATCGAGAAAAACTGTAACAAAAAAACAGCAAAATTTCAACAACATCATTTACTGTGGGAACCAAAAACACAACAATGCCACATCACTGCAATTTATGGAATATTTTCTTAAATCAATATAAACGTTTGGTGAACTGTTTTGCATGTGGTGGCTAACAGGATGATACACATAAGCAAACATATTAGTTGGAAACTACGCAATCCATTTTGGCCAACAAAATTGATGTAACTGGAAATTGTACCAAATGATGACAATTGTACAAAACCATTTGCATTGTACTAAAACATTCAGAAATTTGTATGGAACAATGAGAAATGATGTCCTGCTTGCAGAAGTGACATTATATGGTGTGGGGATTACACTTGTTGCTTTGCAAATGCTAATTGTCATTTGAGAAATGATCCAAAGCAATCAAGAAAAACTGTAAATGCCATTTGATCAGACAATCCCCAAAGGAGGTGTCGTATTGTGAAACACACACACATTTCAAATGGGGCCGGGGAATGGTGCATCGTGGGATTGCTGTCAATGTCTAAGGCCTTAGGCAAAGAAGAATGTGTATGTTTGTTATGTGCTGACCCTGAAACTGGAAGCCTGTTCGCCTGTTTGTTTGATAACCAGAGCCCCCTTTGCCTTGCTGAGGGAACAAGACGCCTTACATCGGCTGCTCGATGTCACAGAGGAAGATAATGGGAGAGAAGCCAGAAATATCAAATAGAGAAACAGGCATACTGTATGTCCGTCTGCAATCTTACATGCGTGCTCTGTTTAATCTGAAGCGATTAAACGACTAGCTGTCTGTGGGGGTGTATGAGATCACCACCTCTGAGGGCATCACACTTTTCATTTTAACCAATAGGGTAGAAGATTCCCCATTAGGGGGGGTTTACGATATTGTATAAGAATCAAGCTTTTTCCTCTGTTCAGGGGGGGGGGTCACTTCTTAAAGACGGGAATACTCTGTCTCCTTGCTGTCAATCCTGGGCACGCCCTGCTTTAATAAAGAAATTTTATCTTACACAAGTCGTGGCAGGTAAATTCGCTTCAAACTTGGTGCTGATCAGAACTTAGAGAAATAATAGCAAGTGAGGTTTTTTACTTCCACACTTGCACTTCTTGTGTAGTTTATATTATGTTGTGATCAATTTCAAAGGAAAGAAAGTTAACTAAACGAATGAAGAACATAACCACAAAACAATATAATTCAGGGAAACCTACATCTAAAGCCTTTAATTTTGTACATTTAACTGGATAACAAAAGTAAGTTTTAATATTTCTTTCTATTTTGATTCAAAATGACTTTTCTGTTTCAGGTTAAAGTTTTCAGTTTTTTTTTTGCCAGTAGTTTGAACTCTTATACTCCCCGCCTCCCCCCAGATTCCTGCCCCCCTAAGACCTTAAAAAAGGAAGCAATGGAGATGATGGGGTGATTGCACTTTTGGTTATTTAGGCATTTTTATTAAGAGCAGGAAACAAGTATTTTTAAAAAATGGGAAACGTCCCCTCATGTGAGCGAATCCAGAAGAGATTAAGTGCGCATATGGGGACTCGCTGTTGACGGTGAGGCTGGACTTTCCTTCGCAGACACTCGCACGTGGGAACGTCATGACAGGCAGTGGCACCTTCTCCTGCACAATCAGACTCCTCCTCCTGCTGGCAGGTAAAAGCTCGCTAACCTTACATTCAATGTGGGGTTCTGGTGGTGGCTTAGTGCACATTGGACTAGAAACAGCGTCCCAACAGCTGCTGTTATACTTAATTTAAAGACCCAACGGACAAAAATTACATTTTAAAGGTATTTGAAAGTCTTTGGTGTATAGAAATGTCTAAAACTTTTCTCAGATCTCATGTGCAAAGAGAGCTGAACACTGACCCTTTGCTATTACAGTTATCCGAGTAAGTTCTTCTCTGAGATGGACCCAATAATAATGCATGCAAGTGATTATTATAGCTGAAATTTTGACAAAAAAAATGACAAATAAAATATGACATTGAAATTTCCTTTTATCTCTGAACAGTGAGTGAGTCTTCAGCACAGACGGTCACTGGGTTTGCTGGGCAGAGTGTCAGCCTGCCCTGCAGTTATAATGCCAGGTATTATGGCTCTCTGCCTATATGCTGGGGCAGAGGAGCGGTGCCCTTACAAGGCTGCAACGACAAAGTCATCAGCACCGACGGTCGAGCTGTAACTTTCCGAAAAAATGGCAGATACCGGTTAGAGGCCGGGTTCAGCCAGGGCGATGTCTCCCTGACCATTGTCAGTGCTGCAGAGAGTGACTCTGGGACGTACGGATGCCGTGTGGACATTCCAGGGCTGTTTAATGACCAGAAAAAAAATGTCGTTCTAATCATTCAGAGAGGTAAGTAATCATAGCATATGATTTTTTGCAGTGTCATAGTTCTTGTAGCTTCTGCAAACCTAACAACTCGTACTAAATAATTGTAGCATTGTAATCACTAAAAACCTCTACATAATTTCCCTTATCTTCCTCAAGCTCCCAGACAACAATTGAGGAGCATAAATCTTAGGACAATTAACAATCATCTATTTCCTGTAACCGCTTGTCCTGTTCAGGGTAGCAGGGGGTCAGGAACCTATTGGCACAAGGCAGGGAATCCAAGACAGGGCGCCAGCCCATCACAGGGTGTGGCGCACACACACACACACACACACGCGCGCGCGCGCGTGCACACATGTTTGTCTTCCTATCTTAGTGAGGACCATTCTTGTCTATGGGAAAAGCCGTAATTCCAATCATAACACCCTTAACCGCTAACCAGCCCCGACCTTAACCTTAGGAAAGTAACCAAAACACAAGATTTTTGGAGTTTTTAATTTTCTGATTGCATTTTTATGAGGATCGTCTGAAAATCTGAGGACCTCACTGGTCATGTTTTTTCAGGATTTGGTAATTTGAAAACACACATACTATGGTGTCTGCAATTAACCTCAACATGTCTTTGGCAGAGGTGGGCAAAGTAAGAGTAAGAAGTAAAAATCCAGACCAGGATTTAGTTTCAACCAAGTAGTTGCGTACTCTGTAATTGAGACAGTCTCAGTTACAGCGTACTCAACTACTTGGTTGAAACAAAATCCTGGTCTGGATTTTTACTTTTTACTCTTACTTTGCCCACCTCTGGTCTTTGGACTGAAGGGGAAACCCAAGTACCCAAAGGAAACTCCATGACAACATGGGGAGAACATGCAAACTTCACACACGGAGCCATGGCAGAGACATAGACACTGGTCCCAGATGTTGGAGACAACAGTGCTAAGCACTGCACTACCATGCTGCCCCTACTAGCAATAAAATAAAATGAATACCTCCACTCATAAAAAGAAACTACTCTGTTTATATATCATGTATAACATGATATATAAATGCATCATTCAACACATAGACAGCTTTATAAGATTAGTAAGCGTCTCTTTGAGCGCCAAGGTGAGGTTCTGTTAACTTGCTTCCTGTCTCTTTGTACAGATATTTTTGTTTCCCATATGGTCCATTTTCATCCCAGCAGTTGGTTACATTGAGTTGCTTAGTGCATCAGACATTGAAAAGGCAGCTGTTACGGCTCCTGCCCTCTTCTAGTCGGCCTCTTTTTCAGAAATCTGAGTTCTGTTCAATATCTCACGCATAGCTCCCGATACAGATGGGGATGTACGGTGCACACCTCACCTCATGTCATCCAGATCATTTCATGTTCTTTACCTTTAATGCCCATAAGCCTGAATTGCCATGTTTTATCATGTTATCTTTACAGCACCTACAACGACAACACAGGCACCCGTTACATCAGCTCCACCGACAGAACCTCAGACCTCTACAGCACCTCCACTGACAACACAGGCACCTGTGACATCAACTCCACCGACAGAACCTCAGACCTCTACAGCACCCCCAATGACAACACAGGCACCCGTGAAAACAGCTCCACCGACAGATCCTCAGACCTCTACAGCACCTCCACTGACAACACAGGCACCCGTGAAAACAGCTCCACCGACAGAACCTCAGACCTCTACAGCACCTCCACTGACAACACAGGCACCCGTGAAAACAGCTTCACCGACAGAACCTCAGACCTCTACAGCACCTCCAACGACAACACAAGCACCCGTGACATCAGCTCCACCAGCAGATCCTCAGACCTCCACAGGACCTCCAACAACAACACGGGCACCCATGTGGTCTGCTTGGCCAACAGACCCACAGGCCACAAGGGCACTGACCAGTACAGCTGTGGACACTCATGGTATACCTTCCAGCCCTGCCTCCATTACACTGACATATCATCAGCTTTCTTAGGATATATACCACTTCTAACCCACCTCTTCTCATGGACCTTCTAAAGCTGTCCACCCACAGACACACACACACACGTACACTTAGTGGCCACTTTATTAGTTACACCTGCCTAGTACTGAGTGGGACCTCCTTTTGCCAGAACCACTATGCACTATTCACAGCTTCTGAAGGATCACAGCCATTATTTTGGGATCTGTGGAAGTCATATTTTTTTCTGAACTATATTTCTTGCAATATTAATTTCCCAGTATCTCATCATCTCTCACATGCAGCATCAGCACCATCTCCTACATCATCACCATGGCGACCCATCAATGAAAGCGCAGAGGTGCAAACTAAAGCAGGCCCTGAGAGACAAGGTATTTAACTTACTGGCTATGCTGCGATAGAATCATGAACCCTAAGAATTGACTTGACTATGGTTTATTCTAATGAAACAGCATTTAATCTTACAGAAAATATAACATGTTTCTTTCACTTGCTCATTGCAGAACTAAAGCATCCAGATGTGAGTAGTCAAGAACCATTCACAGGGGCATCGCAAGCGGGGGGGATCAGATTATAATGATACTAAAATATGCGCTGCTACAGGTACAAGAGCAAACTGAACTGTAGCTCTAATCGGGGAGGAAAAAAAACAAATGCAAACTTAGGCCATACACATAGGTCCGTTAGTTTGATTGAAGGACCATTCGGCCAATCACAGCAAAGGTATCAGTTTGTGTCAGTGATGAGGGAATAAGAGCTGCTGTAATTCAAAGTGAGCAAATTGGCAACGTACTGTCTTCTTGGATTTGGAAAGAAACTGCTGTAAGGTTCTTTCAGAACAAAAATAAATATTAATAATACGGAATGCTATGGTGACCTTAAATTTTTATTTTTAGCCAGCCAATCCCTTGGGCTCACTCTGAGGCAGAGGTACTGGCTGCCTCACCTCCTACTTTTTCGCTGCGGTTTTGTATCAGATCAGCAAGACTAACTTCGCTATACACATATGCAAAATACATGATTTATTCTATGGAAAGTGAGGGCATATAAAATGAGAAAGCAGAAGGTGCACGCTTGGCGTGGTCAGTGAGGGATCGCGTGCCATGAGGCTCCTCTCTGTCTGTTTATAGCACAGAGCAGTAGACAAATATTAATATTTATCTTATAATTATTTGTGTTTTACATCTTATGATGACAGGTTAGGCTCTCCCAGGCCACTTCATAGCATTTTACGTTATAGCAACTAGCTAGGGGGTCATTTTACCATATACGTTAGGCAAGTACCGCCGTGTTTATCTTTTTTTTCAGTCCGTCTCGTGCATTATCATATTTTCCTATCATAGAGCTGTTTCTTCAAGCAATCGTTCTCTTTTTCTCATGCAATATTAGGATGCACAAATGGAAAAGGAGGGGCAAGAGAGACTCCTTTTATTTGCATAGTGTAGATGTAAATAAAATGTAGAAATGCAGAAAGTTACATATAATTGGCCATGATTATAATTATATTATAATTTGGCTGTGATATATTCAAGTGGAGTTTTACTTCCCCATCCTAGAACCCCCCTACTTTTAAAAAGCTTGATACGCCCCTGACCATTCATACTATGAAGTCATATTTTTTCAAGGAAACACCAATCAAATATGCTGAATTTTTCAGGTTCTGGATCTGTGCCTTTGGATTCTGGTACCGGGGATAACGCTGCTTCTGGGGACCGCGGCTCTGATCTTCTGGAGTAAGTATGTCGATCAGAATTCATGTCCTACGCTCAGGCAGTTGTGTGCTGATGTGCATCTCAGGGAAGCTGTGGCGATAAGAGTGTTTGCTAAATCCGCGGTGCCTGGATAGTGTAACAGTCGTTTTGGCTTTGAGGATAGGCCATAATAACATTCAGACCACCATTCATTCTTCATCTTGGGGATATCTACACAGCTTGTCCATCGATCATGTAACAATGACTACATGACAATAAAAAAAGAAACAATGTTACACATATAGCCACCTACTGAAAAGACTGCTCCTCCAAGAATTACTCAGGTATTTTTCTCTTTAAAACTTCATATAACAACCCAACATATCAGGGTTTCATTTTCTTTTTAAAAAAAAGAAAACTTCTTGCAAATGCAAAACAGTATTCTGTAGCAAACGCCTTCAACTGCTTTCGGTGGAGCGGTGAATGACCTAGCGCTAGGCTGCCATGCCATTGATCAAAAGGTTGCTGGTTCAGCAGAGAGGTCATGGCCTTCAAACACAAATCCTTCCAGGAACCAACTGTATGTTGCTTCGCATAAAGGGTCTGCTAATTAATAAATATATACCCGTAAGACGTTGGCATGGGGAGGAACTGCGAAGGCGATGTAATGCTTAAAACAAACGCTGAAAAGGAGCATCACTACATCCTACCTGTCAGGCCACCCGGTGGGATAATTATATAGTAATCCTGCAAGGCTTTTTCTAACCCCTGCAGCAAAAACTCATGCATTTGCATTTTCTCAGCCTCATGCTTAGCTGCCCTCTCTGGTCATGTCCTAATTATCTAGAGAAGTGTAACGCTTGTTTTAATGTGCTCTCGGGTTCAGACGATTTTTACATTCTGCTTCCCAAGTACGAGGACACGACGGATGATGTCGAATATTGATTGTAATATTTGAAATAGTATGGAAGCATTAAAATTACATTTGTTTTAGGTATAAAATACAAGGGCCTGAAGTCTGTTGCAGGATGCGTATGGCAAAGTACAAGGTCGCATCCTGAACGGAATGCCAGACCATCGCAAGGCACACACACGCACTCACACACGCACGCACACACACACACACACACACACACACAGTCCATGTATTCCTATCATTATGGGGACACTCCATTCAATCCTATGGGCATAACCCTGATCCCAACTATGACACCCTTAAGCCCTACCCAGCCCTAACCATAAGTAACCAAACAAAATATGAGACTTTGTTTTTTTAATTTTTTGACTGCAGACACAAATTTTTATATAATTGAAGTTATCCTTGTGAGGACTGAAAAAATGTCCTCACAGGGTAAAAAGTAGCAGGTTTTTATCACATTGTGAGGATATTGGGTCCCCACACTGTAATAATTATAAAGCCACGCACACACACTGACATGTGATGGCATGTGATCCAACTGGAGTTTTGGATTTTTTAAATAATTTTACAGTGAAACAAAATGTTAAAGAAATGCCAGCAAATTCTTAGTTTATAAAAGGAGTTTCTCATTCATTTTCTACAAAAAAGGTAAAGAGAGGAAAACAGGCAGCCTGTCCATTCCGTAAGTACTCTACCTTTCATTACATTAATGGGACAGATCTGGCAGTGGATTCGGCTGGGTTAAACACGCTGAGATACAAGTTAACCAGCTTTCTCTCATTACATGTTAGTTCCCTATTCCTTTGTGTTTATTTCTCACGCTTTCATAAATGCTGTTGGAGGTTATTTTCAATGGGTCAACAAATGCTAGAATCTGCACAGTGCTTCTTTAGCCTAACTTCAGGATATGTCCCAAGATGCCGTGCCTGGCCCTTGGTTGAAAATGCTGACTGCATTTCCTTTTGTGATGGTCAGGTCACTGATAGTGCACAGTGCAGATGCCTGCGAGACCTTGGACACCAGCTGCAGCCAGGATACATCACATATAATCATGCAGGACATGGAGAAACATGGGGGGGTGTCTGATCCATTGGTGCTTCCATAAGGCCTCTGTCACACAAACTCACTGTTTGCTTTCTGGATAACTTGTTTTGCTTAATGCTAAATCAGTTATTTTGATTCCCTCAAGGCAAATACTCAGAGATTCAGTAATTGCCAATAAAATGACTAATTACCACTAATTATATTCACAAGCCAGCTGTTCTTCTTAAGTATCCCAATGTTGTAACAGATGTCAGAAGTAAATAGAAGTAAAGTAAAACAGAAGTAAAACAGTCATTATTAATATATGTCTTTCTTGGAACTATGTAGTTTCAAACCCACCTGAGCTACACACTACCCCACATATTGGCCCTCATTTATCAAAACGAGCGTAGATTCGGGTGCAAGAAATCGGCGTATGACAAGTTCCAAGTGTGATTTATGAAACAGGATGTACTTGGCGAATTCCAGCGTACGCACATCCCTGCGTTGATAAATCTGGCAGCTGAACACAAGCATAATTCACATGGCGTGCCCCTACTTATTCATGGTTTATGTGGCAGTGCCCACCGAATTTGTGCCATGGAGGAATGGAAGCTGGCAAAAAGAGAAATTTCACTCAACTGGAAATCGACGTCTTTATAACTGAGGTGACGTTTGACTGCTGTGCGCAATCACGCACGAGGCACCGCAGCGCATCACAATGACTGTATGTGCTGGCTGTCAGTGATTAAAGAGGGTAAAAAATGTTATTAAAAAATCAATACACGATAACATTGTTTTAAGTAAAACAGCCATCTTCCTGAGAAATCCTGAAATTTTTCATATTTCAGAAGTTTAATTTAGTATCCTCCTTCCTGGTTTTTCTGCTTAACTTTCCCATAATACTGAAGCTACTGCAATCAAAGCCATAGCAAGGATTTTTCAAATACTGAGGTCAGTAATGGATAAACTAGCAGTGTTTATGCATGATAATTATCATTTTCATCAAGTTTCATGAACGAAACTTTAGGGAAAAATGCAGAAGACATGACCTTGGTGTCCTCAATGGTAATATAATGCAATCTAGCCTTATTTTAAAGCACCTTATGCAACCACATTGGGCCAAAGTGCTGTACAGAGGAATGAAAAACATAACAGCTCACACAAGGCATAAAATACAAATGAAGTAAATAATAAACATAAGACAACAGCCATAAGAACAAAATAAAGCAAATAAAACAAAAAATAAGTAAAACCAAATAATATAAGAGTGAAATAGAATAACATAAAATCTGTGAAATAATGGTAGCCACAGGCATGGCTGCAGTAACATAACTTTGCATATGGAACGTTTATAATTACTGCAGTCTGTAGTCTTACAATTACATGAATTGAAAAAAAAAATCATTAATCAGATATAACTTGCAATTGTCATGATCAGCCCTGCCCTGCGTGTCTTTTTCCCTGTGTTTCCCTCAGGCGTAGCTCAATTAGCCACACCTGAGTCTTGTTTAGCTTTGCCTTGTGTTCCAATCCCCTTGTTAACCCAGCACACCTGCCTAATGTTTATTCCTTGATGTCCTACCCTTTATTAGTTAGTCTGAGTCCTATTACCCCCGTCGGTTATTTTCAATGTTGCCTGTTGTGCTTAGTTCCCATTCTCCCTGTGTCTCAACAATAAACACCCCTTGGAGGGGCTTCGCAACCACAGCCTGCATCATGGGTTGTTCCTACCTCTGGCAGCACAACAGCAATAAACATTTCGCCTGAAATCTTGATAATTATCTGCTCAACATCATTTTAGCGCAGCTCCGATGTAATAATTCTCCGACACGTCTGCACTGACAGAAAACTGGGTGCGCCATCTGAGAGCTGGTGTGTGATCTGAGCATATCCTACGCTCACGTCCAAATTGATAAATCCCAAAACTTGTGTTTAAATGACTATACATCCAATTTTCTGCAGTGGGCATGCTTGATAAATGAGGGCCATTGTGATTACCAATGGAAAATAAAGGATGTAGTTAAAATACAGTAAAGATGTTTGAGGAAAAAGACCACAGTTAGCATTTCCACCAGTCATTTCCAAATACATATTTGTTCTCTGTACCAGCTTGTCCTATTAAGGGTTAGGGTGTTAATCCCGGGGGAACAACCCAGGATGGGATGCCAGCCCATTGCGGGGCACACTTGCCCACCATCCATTCACACATGCAAATTTTCGGGCAATTTAGTAATTCCAGTTAACCTCACCATGTTTTTGGACTGTGGGGGGAAACTGAAGTACTCGGAGGAAACACCACGACGACACAGGGAGAAGATGCAAACTCCATGTGCATAGAGCTAGGGTGGAGACTCAAACCCTGGTCCCAGAGGGTATACATTAGCTCTGCAACAGAGAAGGAAGTCGCAGAAAGAAATCAGCACTGGGCTTATGCTGCAGAAGAGACCCAAATAATAATATGTTCAGGGCTCAGAAAAAATAAGTAGGTTGGTCTCAGTTTGTGATGGAAGCTCAGAAAGATTGGGCTAGAACAGAAACACATGGTTAGCATGGCTGAAGTGAGCAATGGCTTGGTCAATGGCTGTCTAAATGAGAAGAAACCAAAGGAAAATGGAGAGCAGCTGAGCAGCCAACTGGAGAGAGCAAACACAGAGTCAGAGCCAAGAGACAACAGGCAGTAGCTGAGATGCAGACTGGACAGGGGAAAAACCCAGTCAGCAAATGATTTGGGGAAAACTCCCTGCCAAGCAGAAGCGAAGACCAATGAGGTAGGTCAACAGAAGAAGACAGGTTCCGAAAGGCACCAAGTCTGGCAGTGAACTGCTGAGACCGAGGCCAGACTAAGCAGAGCCCATCCAGGAGAGAGCTGCAGACAGGGCCTGGGGAGGGGTGGAGGAGGAGACCGGGGTGATAGTGTAAGGCCCACGAAAACAAGAATTAAAGGGCAGTGCTGACTTACATGTTGGGTGGTCCGTCAGTTGTATTTCTCCTATTGACATTTACTTTAGCTTAAACATACAGATCAGACTTTCTGGTATGTAGCCTTGACAAAAAAATAAATAAAACAGAATCATTAAAATTATTGTATTGTACATATAAACAGAGATGCTAGAGATGTTGTAAAAGGCATTCGGTAACATTTTCTATGAAGCCCATATTCATAAAGCCTAGTAACTGTTCTTATAAATCATTGTAACACATTCATAAAATATTATAAACACGGCTATAAACATTTAGAAAAAGCCATAACACGTTATAATCATGTGCATTATGTATTATGAATCCAGTATGAAGGTCTCATCTGTAATGCACAATATATACCTTCACAATGCATCACAAAGCATTATACCGGCCATTACATTACATTATGAAGGAATCATTCATAATGCATAATACACGTGGCTATAATGTGCTATGCCTTTTGATAAATATTTATAGTCATGTTTAAGATGGTTTATGAATGCATAAATATTTGATTTGAATGTTAATGTGTGATTCAGATGGTTTGATACAATGGTATTATGCAGAGATGGCTGCTGAAGTGACAGGCCTTTGAATCTATTTCTTTGCCATTTGCCCAAGTACATTGGAATGCTTCTTTTCACGTACCCCAAGGATTCTCCTTTGAGACCTCTCCTTTGTGTGTGTGTGTGTGTGAGAGAGAGAGAGAGAGAGAGTATAAATATGTATATATTCACATACTTCCAATGCCCATGAAAAAATGTCGCAGCGGAAGCCAAGTGGATGCACGGCAGGAGCTGTGATCACACGCCGCATGGTTAGAGGCAAAGGCCCGTACTCACTACAGTAGCCCATCCGTTTGGCGTCCATGCTGCTAATCGAATACAGGGTGCGGTGAGTCTAGCATCTATTCCAGGAAGTACAGAATACAAAGCAGGATACAGGTGGGAAAGGATGCCAGTCCATCATGAGGCATGCACACACAAATGCATGTAGCACACATATGCACCCTCTGCAGAAGGCTCGTATGAGAGTAGGAGATCTCAGCAGGTGCCCGAGTTGCCATCCATGTTGACTGACATCATCAAGGTGCAACCTGCTGATTGAACCCGTGTCAAACAGCAAGATCTGCATGAAATAGATTGTAGGCTTTTTTGACCCCAACTATCTTCAAACCTATATTCACACTATTTTTTGATTTGTCTTTTTATGCAACATTTACAGCAGGATCCTGGGGACATTAAACTGAAAGTCAATCAAGAGCTAACACTGGACTTGTGAGTGAACTGACCACAGATATCTGAAGCCTGGGTGATTAAAAGGGGCTTTAATTGACTCATCTCCAGCTGGTCCAGTGCAGGATTGCTACAGATCATCAGTTCTGCCTGAAATCGGGGGCTTTTGAAACACAGCTGTGGCTCTCTGGTTGTTATACCAATAGCATTAGAAGCCCTGCTTTCTTTCCTACCAGCTGCTGATCTGCTCCAGTCCATTTATCCATCAGATCTCCATTCTGTGCCTCGATAAACATCAACCAGATCAGCCAACTACAGTCACTCATCTATCCTCAACATCAAGCAGCAATTTTCTCACTAGTAATTTAACATCAATAAGTTTTGTGTTCAGGAGCATCATTCAGTCACATTCCATGTGGGTCAAATTACAGTTTCCATTTTTCCCCTGTAGGATGCTAGTTTATATTTTATGGCCGATATGGATCTTGCAGCTCCGGTCAAATCACTGTCATCAATGGCAGGTCAGGATGCTTGAGCAACCTAATTATGATGCAGGGAAACTACACAAGTTGGGAGGTAAGGCATACGTAGCATCTTCAGTGACTCAGCCTGTGATTGGTTATATGCATATCCTGCCCTTCAGCTGTTGGCTAAGAATCATTGGTCATGTGTGCGTTGCGAGTCTCCTGGGAGTACAAGTAGAAGAGAATCCTACTTCTGGGAAATACATTGTGGCCTCCTGTCACCAAAACTCTGGGTGTTTATCAATATTGGTATTTCACCATATTTGTGTTGTCATACCCGTTTGACATCATCTTCCATTGCCAAAGGACAGTCCCAATACTGAAGAACTGAAGTATGTGTCATGCCTTGCCTTCCTGCTCCTCCCATTCTCTGCCCAGGGTGGCTAACGAGCCATGCCTGTTGCCAGTTTTGTCTCGCCTTTCGTTTCAGCCCTTGTGTGCATCATTCTAGCTGCCACTTGTTTTCGTCAACCCTGTATAAGAGTGCCTCCCAGTCCTGTGCTCCCCAGTCTGGTCATTGACGTCAACCCCTGTGTATGCCTGTGATTCCCTAGTACCTGAGCTTCAGCATTTTGGCCCTGCGTGGCCCCTTTGTTTTCCCTTGGACTGATTTAAGAGCAAAATAAAGCTCTTTCTGTTTGCCGTGATGCCTGCCCTTGTCTGCAGTTGCTTCTGCCGATGATTGCATGGAGGATGGTAAAAATCCCTAGATGTCTTTCTTGTCCTGCCTCAAATATCAAAGATGCATGTGTTGCATCCTCACTAATGAGAACAATCTCACGATTCTTTGCTTCCCAAGTTCAGTCACGGAAGGCAAGTTAGCAAGACTGCTCCTGTCAAGAACACAAATACGATATTAGCATTCTTGGTATTGATACATACCCCTTGGGTTTGACAAAATATAAGTGGGAATCAATGGTGGTTAAGTTTCTTCCACATCGTATCCTGGAAAACTAGACTAGGTGCTTGATTCCATTTGGAATTCCCTTTGTGTTTAGTAATGATTATTTAAAAATTGTTTGACTGATTGATTGATTGCTTACTAGGGTGTTTTATGTTACATGGGGGGCACTGCTTTTGAGCACATACTGTGCAATCAAAGGGTCCAGTGTATATTCATCAGGTACCTCCCCCACCCACCCCCACTTTCCTGTACATGGATAATGTACGAGTTTCACCCGTCATATGCGGAGCTGGGTGCAGAAGGGGAAGAGACTGGGAAAGAGGCTAGGCCAGAAGAAGCGGAAGAGCCATCATAGGGAACAATGAAAAAAGCAGCTAACCAATCAGACAGGGGGCGGATGAGGGCCCACACATGCTTTTAGGCGACATAGGAAGGACAGTGTTTGTATTGGAAACCTGCATCCTTCTTTGGGAGCAGCATGAATAAAAACAACATCATCCCCTATGCAAGTGGACTCCTCTCACTGCTGATAGGTAATCTCTCACCGCTGATAGGTAATCTCTCGCTGCTGATAGGTAATCTCTCGCTGGGTAAACTCTCCCTGAACTTGCGCCCATCGTAGAGTTTTGGGTGCGGTTGACGCGAAACATTTACCGTCTCCTTACTTAT
The DNA here is from genome assembly GCA_026780765.1 of Petrocephalus schoutedeni. NCBI lineage: Eukaryota > Metazoa > Chordata > Actinopteri > Osteoglossiformes > Mormyridae > Petrocephalus > Petrocephalus schoutedeni. Next base: position 17,123 of record JAODKL010034524.1, read on the forward strand.
AAATTGGTCCAAGCCCTGCTCGTGTTTCACATCTTACACAACCTTCATGACCTTCATGCACTGCCTGCAAGTGTTACTTACTGCTGGCTTATGGAAATAAAAATAGCACTATATTGTATGTGTGATTCTACGGGGGAAAAACAGTATTAAAAACACCACAATATGAGTGTGCGAGTGTTAGTATTTTTTTGTTTCTTTGACGGTCTTTTTTTCTGTTCACAGTATGTGGGTCTCAACACACAGAAATCGTAGAAGCCGCTGGGAAAAACGTCACACTGGTCTGCACTTTTGAGGCGCTCAGATCCTGCTCCGGAACGATAACATGGATCAGATGTTCCTCATATAGGCCCAACTGTTGCGAAAAAATTATGTTAGGCAACAGCCAAAACGAGATTTTAAGAATAAGCGATCGATACCAGTTGGTGGGCAATTATTCCAGAGGTAACGTTTCCCTGTTCATTCTGGATGCCAGGAAAAATGACTCGGGGAATTACACATGTTTTACGGAGACTGTGACGAGTTTCTGCTTTCAAAGTTTCACGGTGAAAATCGGAAAAGGTAAGTCCCTCTCGTGTACAGCCCAAATCTTACTTTCTTCTGGGACTATGGACAGTCGGGGTGTGTTCATATCAATATTGCATGAGTACCATGTGTGTTGGGGGCCGGGGGGGGGGGTCCCTGTCAAATCAAACGTATGCCCTTTCAGATTAAAAATAATATAACATATCTTTCAGTTAAATGTTTTATCATTACCACCAGGGGCGTTGTGAAGATCCTAAGGCATCATTAGGTTAGCCCTAAGACATAATCTGCTAAATTATCTCTCTCTGAAGTTAAGATGATCGATCGTAGCAGTAATCAATATTATAGTTTGGGGAAATGCAGCCCTGGACCAGGACTGTTGTCATTTTTTGGAAACTGAGAGCACGGCTATTAATACATTTGAGCTAGACAAATCATTCAGGGTGCGTTTGGTTGAAGCCCTGAATGCCCCAGGCTCAGGATGCACCTCTCCAGCAGGTCTCAAAAGCCCCAAGACTTGATGTAACCTAAAGACTTGCATGTAACCTAAAGACTTCCATGCAACCTAAAGTTGTTCGTTTGCGTTACTGAGGACCTCTGCTGCTGTACCAAAATAATGAATTTCTCCTGTGAAATATCCATCTATTACTTCCACCTCTACCCCTTGTGCCTCACTGAATGAGTGATTTGGAGCCTCTGAGGCGTGATGAAGTGTGGTTAAGTGCAACATTCTCTGTGTTAACATATGGCAGGTTTTTGGCAAATGTGAAGAGGGGAAACACTGCAAACGTGAACATGAAGTCTGGCTCGATCAGTTGTTATCCCTGTAAGGAATAAGCGCTTCTGGTAGAGGAAGGGATGTACTGAAACAGTGGTTCTCAACTGGGGCACAGTGGACCACAAGGCGGCTTCAGTGAGGACTAGAGTTGAACTAACACCTGGAAGTTCGGGTTCCGCAAATTCGGCCGAACTTCGCCGCAAAGTTCGAGTTCGGGACCGCAAACAAATGTGGATATGGAAATGGCTTAACCCTCTGGGGTCGGCAGAAAACAGAAAATTCGCCGAAACATTTAAATAAGTCCATGAGTGTTTGTCATAGAAACATTTTAAAAACACCACCAGAAACCTTAAACGGTCTACTTTTAAAAAATACATAGGAAGAAACTAAATATGTTTCCACGATTTTGCAAAGAGAATAAAAAGTAGAAGGGAGGGTGACTGGGGTGTCTGAGTCAGTGATCGCCCCTCCCTTTGCGAATCGCACTATTCACATGCTAATGATACGCTAAACGCAAAAAATCGCTATAGGTCACTCACAAAAATAACAGTCAGATTATTAATTATATTTCTGTGTCAGGGGTACAAAGACGGTGGATTGCACCCACAAAAAAATCACTATAGGTCACCCACAGAAATAACAGCCAGATTATTAATTATATTTCTGTG
>JAODKL010035018.1:0-19015 GCA_026780765.1 Petrocephalus schoutedeni
GAAGCAACGGGCACGAGGCAGGGAACAACCCAGTATGGGGGGCCAGCCCATCGCAGGGCACACTCACACACCATTCTTATTCAAGCACTTATTTTTTTTAATTTTAAATGTAACACCCTCACTGAACACTTTTAGGAACTATTAGGAACACTATACTAATTCTGCGTAGGCCTTTCTTTGGTCTAATGGCATGGATTCCACAAAATATTGGAAGCATTCCTTAGAGATTCTGGTCCGTGCTGATATGATTGCATCATGTCATTTCTGCAGATTTGTTTGTTGTGAATTCATCCTGCGAATCCCCCAGTGTATCACATCCCAAAAGTGTTCTGTTGGGTTTAGATCCGGTGACTGAGAAGGCCATGAAACTATTTTTACATGACTTGGTGCATGATCATGCCGAACATAGCCATTATAAGATGGGTAAATTGTGGCACATGGTCAATACTCAAAACTCAAACAGGCTGTTTCATTCAAGCAATACTTATTATTAATGGGTCCAGAGTGCTCCAAGAAACATTTCGCACACCATTATACAGGGCACAGGGCAGGTTGGATCCCAGCATTCATGCTGCTGACGCCAAATTCTGACCTCCCATTTTTGTGTCTCAGCAGAAACTGAAATTCATCCAATCTCTCTACATTTTTTCAGTCTTCCACTGTTCAGTTTTGGCGAACCTGTGCCCACTCCAGCCTCAGCCTTTTGTTTATGCCCGACAGGAGTAAAACTCAACATTGTCTTCTGCTGTTGTATCCCATTTGCTTCAAGGTTCAACATATTGTGCATTTCATGTTGTTAACACAGCCTTTCTGTCAGCTTGAACAAGTCTGGCTCTTCTCCTCTGATCTCTCTCATCAACAAAGCATTTCCATCAGCAGAACTGCCACTCACTGTATGCTTTTTTGTTTTTTTGCACTGTTCTGAATAAACTCCAGAAACTGTTGTGTGCGAAAATCCCAGGAGATCAGCAGTAACAGAAATACTCAAACCAGCATATCTGGCACCAAGAATCATGCTACAGTCAAAATCATATTTTTCTCCCATTCTGGTGTTTGATGTGAACATTAACTGAAGCCGCTGACCTGTATTTGCATACTTTTATGCACTGTGCTGCTGCCATATGATTGGATAGGCATCCTTTCACAAGTATGCGTCTTAGATCTGAGCTGCCATGGATGTACAATAGGCAATCCCTCTGTCACAGGAGAATTAGCCACTGCATCTTTTCATTCAGAGCCAAGAAACATTTGAGCTTTAAATGCACTGGAAGAAAATTACACATAGGTAGTGTTATGTGTCATTATGAAGAAATGCATTTCATTATTTTACAATGTGACATCACCATGGTTTCAAAGGGGTTAGCACATGATACTGAATAGAATTAACCCAAGATGAAACTGATTCTGGCTGAAACTAATTTGGTGGTGAAGTATTATTCAGATTCTATCCTCATGAGTGCACAGTCATTGTTATTTCAGAGGGGGAATTGGGAATCACTTATCCTATCTTGAATGGAACTAGTTTATTGCACAGAAGAGGGATTGTTGAGTAACATATGTGACCCACAGGCCAGATCTTTGTCAGCCAGATCCACCAGTACTGTGATTTTGCTCATGGCTCATTACTTCACACTGGGCATCTGATGTAACCTCTAATCAGAAATTGCCAAACTGAAACCTTGCCCTTTGGAGTCTGTGGATGTGTAAAGCCTGGCAAATAAAAAAGGGCTTGTTTACTAATGAAAAAGACTAACACACATACATTTCAAATTACCCCTGCTAACTGAATCCCTTAGGAATTCCAATCTTACTCTGAACACAAAATACACTATGAAAAGCTTTGTGCCATTCATTACATATAAACTTATGTCTTTGCCCGCTACATTAAACAGTTTCTACACTTCTATACCATATGCATATTTGCAATTTATTAAATAAAAATGGTCCTGTGCATATTTAAATTATATTAAAATATGATATTATAATATTCAAAAGTAGAAAATTCTAAAAAATGTCATTTTTAGGCTTAGCTTCAACATAGGTGATATCTTAAATTATGTTTTGGAATGTCAACATCATACTGCATTATAATTAAAATGCTTTATCATCAATAATAATGCATTTTTTTTTCTTTAAGAAAGCATGCTTAATAGGAAACATTTGGAACACAGACCGATCAACCATAACATTAAAACCACTGACAAGTGAAGTGAATAACATTGATTATCTCAGTACACCTGCACCTGTCAAGGGTGCGATTATATATTAGGCAAGTGCACAGCCAGTTATTGAAGTTGATGTGTTGGAAGCAGGAAAAATGGGCAAGTGTAAGGATCTGAGCAACTTTGACAAGGGCTAAACTGTGATGGCTAGATGAATGGATCAAAGCATCTACAAAACAGTAGGTCTTGTGGGGTGTTCCTGATGTGCAATGCAAATCAGTGATGGGGTGATGGCTGGCCAAGGCTCACTGATAAGCATTTGGGAGGGAAGGCTACCCTGTTTGGTCTGATCCCACAGGAGAGCTATTGCAGCACTAATTGCTGAAAAAGTTAATTCTGGCTATGACAGAAAAGTATCCGAATACACAGTGTATCACAGCTTGCTGCGCTTGCCTCTGCGTAGCCACAGACCTGTCAGAGTGCCCATGCTGACCCCTGTCCAACGCCGAAAGCATCTTTAGTGGGCATGAGAGCATCAGAATTGGACCATGGAGCAAAGGAAGACAGAGGCCTGCTCTGTTGAGTCACACTTTTTGTTACATCAGACAGTCAAATGTGTGTGCGTTGTTTACCTGAGGATGAGATGACATGGTACCAGGATGCACCATGGGAAGAATGCAAGCTGACAAAAGTGGTTTGATGCTCAGGGCAATGTTCTGCTGCGAAACCTTGGATCCTAACATTAGTGTGGATGTTACTTTGGCATGTACAATTCACTGAAACATTGTTGCAGACAAATTAAACCCCTTCATGGCAATGGTATTCCCCGTGGCTTCTTTCAGCAGGGTAACACACCCTAACACACTGAAAAAAATACTCTGGAACCACACGTTTGCATCTTTTGGTTTTCCGTTCCCTAGTGTTTACTGTTAATTTTTCAGTCAAAGGTCTGCCCTGCTTGTGTACTTCTGGTTCCATTGTACTTCCATGTTAATTATTTTAGCATTGTATTCCCAGTGTATGGTTTGTTTCCTAATTTTGGTGGTTGCTTAATTAAGTTCCCTACTTTGCGTTTGTTAATTCCACCTTTTGCTTGTTGCTCTGTACGTCTACTGATTGCTTGTATTGTCTTATGTTCCACACCTGCCCTTTGTTAACCCGGTTGCTTTTGTGTTTTTGTTTTGTTTGTTAGTTCAATAAACCCTTGTTGTTTCAGAGCCACACAGTGGTTCATCTCCTTCTTTCCGCCTACACTATGCCATGCTGTAATTGATCCTGAAGGTTACTGAGGGCTGTGTTGATGTTGCCAGTGTTCCCAGAAGGGGTATTTTATTTTGCAGAACACCCTGGACAGTCACAGTGCATGGCTTGATAGCAACTCTGGTCTTTACCAGGAACTGAGGACAGCTGTAAGGGTCCTAAGGGCAGATATTGTTAGGGGAATCTGTGAGCAAGAGAGACACCACCTGTGGTCAAGCGACCCACATCCTGCTTATAGAGGAACGAAAACATGCACATCCAAATCTGTTCCTCTAAGAGTTGCTGTTGGGGCAGGTGATGGAATGGTCCTTATTGATGACACTGCAGTTGTGACCTGCTAGGCTGACTACTTTGTGCAGCTGTTTAAAGCTGATCCTCTGGCTATGACATTGGACATCTCTGGGTCTACAGTTCTTAAAACTGACCCTCCAATTATCTGTGAACCACCCAATCTCACTGAGATTGTACAGGTAGTGAACCAGCTGGGGGTAGAGTAGGCCACAGGGATCTGTGGTATCTGGGGTGAACTTCACCAAGCTGGTCGAAAGGCTGGCCGCCTGGCATTGCAAGCAATCTTTGCTTCCATGTGGGAGATGAGCGTCATGACTGACTAGAAACTGACTAGAAAATGGGACTTATTGTGAGTTTCTGGAAAGGGAAGTGTGATTGCATGGAGTGAGGCTAAAACAAGGGGATAACGCTGCACTCAGTGCAGGGTAAGGTCCTTGCTAGGGACATCCTCAATAGGATTCATGATCACTTGCTCACCTACCAGTGACCAGAGCAGTCTGACTTTACACCTAAGAAGTCTTCCATTGACCACAACCTGGCATTGAAGGTTTTCATTGAGTGCAAACATATTAGCAGAATTTCTCTGCACCCTTTGTCAAGTTTTGTAATGCATTTAACTCCCGCTGATCAAGCTACCCTATAGGACATCCTGTGACTTCATGGAATCCTCTCGAAGTTGCTGGACATCATGGCTGGCCTGTACACTGGTGCTATGAGTGCTGTGCAGAGTGGAGGCAGAACTTCTGTGTTCTTCCCAGTTTATTCTTGGGTTGGTCAGGGGTGTGTTCTTGTTCCTACTCTGTTCAATGCTTGGATGGACTGGATGCCTGGCCAGGTTGCAGGGTCTAGTGGCTGTGGGGCATTGGTTTGTGAATAAAAATTCACTGATCTTGCCGATGATGCTGTGATCTTTGTGGAGTCAGTGGAGGCTTTGTTGGGGCTCTCGAGAGACTGAGTGTCTGGGCTTGCAAGTGTCCTGGATAAAAACCAAAATCCAAGCCTCTAATGACCTCTTGGGAAAGTCATTAGTAGTGTGTCTGCCTGTGGAGAGAATGTCGACCGTGTCAAGACGTTCACTTACCTTGGCAGCGACATTCATGTCTCTAAGGATTCTCTTTCTATGATGTCAGTAGACAGAATGGGAGAGCATGGGGTCACTGGAAAGGGATGTGTGGCGCTCCCGAAGGTTCAAGTCTCTATAGTCCTGGTGCTCCCTATTTTGCTATATGGCTGCGAGATATGGCGTGTACCGTGAACTGAGATGAACACTGGACTCCTTTGGTACTGTGTCTCTTCAGAGAGAATCCTTGGGTATGGCTGATTTGTATTGAACAGGTGGTTGCTCAGGGAGTCCCGAATGAGGCACATTTGGCCATGTGGCTCAATTCCCTGAGGGTGATCCAGCACGCAGGATCCTCATTGCTGATGATCCAAGCGGCTGGACCAGGCCAATAGGACGCCCACGTAACACTTGGCTGCAGCAGAAAGATGGCCTTTTCCGGAGGGTGGGAATGCACCGTGTGTCGGCTTGGTGGGATCGCCAACTGTGATTCCGAGGTGTTTCGTCGTGTGGTGGGTATGACAACACACTGTACCAGTGTATGCTCCCCAACCTGACCTGAACTGTTCTTTCAGAATACGTTTCATTTCATGTGGTTTATTATTTCAGTACTATTTAATTTAGAATATAAAATTATTTAGAACCAGTGTTAACACTGGCTGAAAATGTATTTCAGTAAACAAGAAATTCAGTGAATATCAGCCCCTATTTAGGTCTGTTCTTTCATAATTTGAAATACAGGAGCACTGATAAATTATACTATTCTGCAGATTATCAGTTTTATATATAAAGGATGTTGGAAATAAAATCAGCGTTATAAAATACCACATCTTTTAAGCAGGAATGAAATTCTAAATTGCTTACATAAATGTATTCCATGTTGATTGAAATCTCATTCTAATTTGCCATGATTAAAGTAATTAAATACATGGGACTAGGCCTTAAAAATGCATGTGGTTACCAAGGAAACCTCACATTAAACCATCTTGTTTTCTGAAAGTGAAAATAATGTTCTGCTACATTCATATCGTTTTCCTATTCCTTTGTAATTTACTTTTGTGGGTAGACAAAACTATAATGTATTCAAAAAATGTTAAGAACTAATCAATTTTTGCATTTTTTTTTTATGAGGATGTATATTAATTCAAGTATTATATTAAAATAAGCCTTGGCTGAGAGCTCTAAACAAGTAAATGTTACTTTTGGTGACCATGTGATGCATGTAATGAATACAATGATACAGAGGAAATATATAGTCTAAAACAATAACGTTACACATATTTTAATGGAATCAATACCTCTTTTAGTATGTACCTTAACACAGTTTGTCATTTTCAGAGAAAGAGCTTTGTACTTATCATGTACTGATTTATTGGAACTTCCATGTATTTTTCTTACATGGTGTCAAGCTTGCTTGTGGTGTCAGCGCTACACGTTCTTAAAACACTTTAATAAATTGACAATACATGCTCTACATTTGCAAATGTGCAGCAAATTAATAGATGGGTTGCAAATTCAGAAAGCACTTTAGTCAAAATGAGGTGACCCACACTACGTTGTCCAAATGCTGTAAATTGATAGTAGGAATTTACTAACTATTGGTCAGTATTCAAAATCAAATTTTTAAATTAGATTACAGCCCTAATTTTAACACAAGATAGAAGTATTTCGATGCGAACAGTATTGTGCCACCCTACAGTGGTGGCCAAAATCATTAGAACACCTGACAGATCTGAACATATTGACTTTTTTGCCTCCAAAACATGGTTTCATTTCATAATGTTCATGAAATATGCAGATCGTTGAGAACAACAAATATCACATAAAGTGAGACCTACGGTTTTTATCCACTTTTAACTTTAATATTTGGTATGTCCACCTTTTGCAGCAATTGCTGCAGCACTGCATCTCTCTGGCATAGTGTCAGTATATTTCCTGAGAACTTCAGCACTAATGTTATCCCATGCCTTCTGCAACTCAAGCCAAAGGCTTTACTTTAAATACAATTTTAAGTACAATAGAGCTGTCCATCCAATTTATTTTCCAACTCGTCACAAATGTGCTTGATGGGGTTGAGTTCCAGACTTAGCACAGTGATTCTGGCTCTCTTCTATCATTTATAGAGCATAATGATCACTTTGTAGATATTTTATTTGTTTTATGAGTATTTTAATGACCAATTCAACACAAACAACTGAAACCTTTTAAATATGCCAAGTGTTCTAATAATTTTGGCCACCACTGTATATCTCCTTTTGAAAATATCAATATACCGGAAACATTCAATACACTACCCATCTCTCATTGTCCCTTGGAAACTTCCTTATGTTGTGTCTCACTTCCATTGTGTTTGAATTTGAATTTGTTATTTTGCCTGTGTCTTCAAGATTCGCATCACGTCTGTCAATTTGTGTGTGGTGTAGTGTGGGTATCCTCATTTTGAGTAAAGCATCTATTAATTTGCTGTGCATTTGTAAATGTAGTGCATATGTCTTGTCATTTGATTAAAGTGTTTTATGAATTTGTAACACGCTGACAATAATTGGCCACCGCAGATAATTCTTTGTGATCAATTTTTGTATCAGACATAGAAATATTTTAATTGTTGCACTTATCTGTTTATCACATATTAAATTGAAATGAGGCTTAGCAGTAACAATTTCAGCAGCAACTAAATGTTATTATAAGTATTAAGCAGTTAAACATTGAATATCTAGATAAACATCTTTTGTAAACAAGGAATGTGGCATTTGTTACATATACAGATGAGACAGGTGAGTATTTAGAGCCTTTCATAATTCACAGAGGACACTAAATACACTGTGAGAGTTGGGAAGCGAAGAGTGGGGGCATCCCATGGGGTTAGATCTCATATTTCTGTTCTGTTGTACCTGTTTGCTGAGACCATCTGTTTCAAATCCCTTTGGCATGTGCTAAATACAATTTCATTCCCTTTTTGCCTCTGAGGTAAAATGAATTGTGATTTTTTTTTTCTGGTATTTAAATGTGTTTGTGATACATTTCATTACTGTAGCAGGTTAGATCCCCAGAGTAACATTTAAAGCTACATAGATTAAAGAATGCACTGTTAGGCACTTTATCAGTTTACAGTCTTACAAAGAGGAATGTTTTAGGGGGTAGAGCCAGAATGTGTGCTTGCTTTTATGTTTCACACTGATCAACTTTGTATTGTGCATTCTGCAAACTGATACCTTCAAAAAAAATAGTTTTTACTAGGAAAGCAGAACAGAGTATACAGTAGATAGTATGGGTGGGGGGCTGTGCAGTTTCTGACTCCGCACTGCCCATGATATGTGGGTTACAGACTTAAAAATTAAAAATAAATAGGAGGGTAATTGAAAGAAAAATGCCCATGGAAGACAAACATATACATAACTATACTGATGCTTAACATATTTTATTTGACAATATTGTAACTCAGAGTTGATTAATTTTTTCAACGAAGCCCTTAACCGCGTTCTCCTACTGTAAATATCAATCTGGCTAAAAGTGTCTGCTAAATGAATGTGAACTGTTATAACATGCATAATTAGCAAATGCTTTTCAAAATTTTATTTATCATCATTATGAGTTTTGGTCTCAGTTATCAGACCAAAATTGCAATAATAATAATAATAACAATAATACCTGAGAATTTTGAAATTAAACTGTTGCAGCATGCCTGTAACAGTTTTTTATTTTTTTTGTTGTAGTTTTTGCTTTCATTCAGTTTCTGCATTTCATTCTATTTTTACAAGTTCCATTCCATTTGGTATTCGAACATACAATATTATCTGTAGTCTATTCAGCTAGGGATGGAGGACACCCCTTGTTCATTCTTTTTTGTCACAGGCAAGGTCTTGCAGCTCCAGCCAGACCAGCTTTACCCTCCAAATGGAGCAGGCTTGAAATATCCCAGTGTTTACTTTCATGCACATTCTCACAGGGCTGCAGCCATTCTCCAGCATGCTCAGATGTTTATCTTCTTCATTTTTTTTGTGAGAGTCTGGGGTATCGGGTCATTCTCAGTGGTAGCGCTTTCACCACATGCTCATGAGAATGGCATTTTCCCATGTAAAAGTTCACAGTTTAAAAGTTAAAAAAAATATATGTAATGAAAATGTTTGATATGTAAGCATAAATACTGTCTACCCATTCAGACATTCCCAGTCACATATACAGATTTTTCACATCTGTGTACACATGATGTAGATCTAATCCATCTCTTCATATATGCATGCATGCACACATGTATGTGGGAAATTGTGATTGTTTTTCATATTCAATTTTCAATTCACTCAACAGTTAGATTTGGGGATAATTATTCCAACTAGCTTATTTGATCCTATATATAATTTGAGTTTCCCAATTATGCTGTTTATGCTGTGCAAATTTCCATTTTCGTAAGTATTTCTAATCTATAATAACGGGTCATTTATTTAAAAATGTTTTCATAAAACACAATTATATATAATTCAGTTGACAGTACTGATTCCTATCAAAGAGTTACACATAAGGGTATTTGGATACTGCCAAAAATTCATTTTGCTCAACTTATCCACCCACTATAGCTCACGCTACCCAGCTCAGCCTTAGTCAGCAGGCTGGGTGCCAGGGCATACCATATTCAGATGGAAGCATGTAGGATGTGTGCTGCCGTGTGATACAGTAGGTGGATCATCCGTAAGTTTCTCTCACTGAAGCACCTCACAGGCGAAAGCACTGACTAGTACAGAAGAGATAACCAACCATGTTTCCAAGAAGGCTGGCAAAAATGAAATTTCACTCATTAGCTGAAGTACAGTAGTCCTCTATTAACCCCAAGTTATACGTTCCAAGACCTATTGCAGATGCACCTGGTCCTGTCCCTTCTTGTACAAGGTGTCTGTGTTTGCAGTCCACCCTTGTTCATCTTCCATATGTACCCCTAGGCAGTTGTAGGTCCATACCATCTCATCACTCTCATTCCTGCTCACAACCTATTCAAACACAACTCTGTAGCAATACGTTTTGTAGCATGGAGGTCAGATATTCAACAGTCCAAGACACCAGGCAAATCTGTCAAATCTGTAAAGAGTAGATTCAACTTATTAGCCCTTATTGCCAGACAAGTTCCACAATGTTCTCATGTTGTTCCTCAGTAGCCTGTCCATTAATGTTCTATAATTGCCTGTGAGGAGGAACATGGAAAGCCAATAGTCTGCCCCTGGAACATAGGGGGATGTATCCTCCTGGGCTGGATTTTGTTCCCAGGCTATTCCATGTGTTATATGCAAAGAAGAAAAACAAACATTAAAGTTGATGTTAATGTGTTAGTGGACTACTACACATTGATTGACACACTTGAGATTGGAGTTGAGCCAGTGTCGCCGATTAACTAAAATAAGTCTGACTCGGCTGAATTGTCTTTTCATTTATTACTTTCTCTGCCCTCTGTTTTCCCTGTGTATCTTAGTGTTTTGGGTCGATGACATGGAGCCTTGGTCTTGTTGACAGGTTCCATACCACAGCATAGCAAGCTTGTGCTAGGAAGGCCAGTGAATAACTGCAATACATCAAAACTTGATCAGCTGCATACCTGCTGGTTAATTGCATAATATTTGTGTGTGTGTGTGTGTGTGTGTGTGTGCATACCCGACCTGTACCACAAACTGGCGCTTTTCCATTGCAAAATATGCAAGGAGCCATATCTGAGCCATAACCACACTGGGGTGTGCTCCCCAAACAACTATGGAGGTTAGCATTAACTATGCATTGCCCCATGTTAGTCCAAACTAACTAACATCCAAAGTATGACTGTTCTCCAAAACCATCGTACTTAGTTAGCAACTATACTTTTGGGGAGCGCACCCCTGATTGGTTGAAATACTGGTGTTCTGAGCATGGATAATCTGAAGAAAAAAGAGTATACTCTATATATATTATTCAGTATTACATGTACATATTTGTTAAATTTCACTGTCAGTTTGGTTAGTTAGTTAAATGACTTGTTTGACTAGCCAAACAAGGTGTATATTGGATGGTTGCTGCAATTCTAGATTCTATAGATGCATGTGAACTGTTGTGGCCATATGTCATGCCCCCTCATTACCCTCATGTGGAATCCTGATATTTCCCAGCTGCTTTCAGTCTGCATCACGTTAGTAGTGTATATATGTGCCCTGTTGGTTTTGTCTCGTTACTCTTGTCATTGGCGTCCCATGTTAACATTACGTATTACTCTGCACTACCTACGTGAAATAAAGCTCCTGACCGGGAGATTTCCGCATTCCTGTGTTCGCCTTTTCCCTCGCCCTGCCCAGACGTGACACCATAAATCTGAATTATTCAGGCAAACTTTGTAAGTTTTTGGAGTCTATGACATCATTTTTGCTGATTTTGTTAAGCAGCAGCAGTGAGTTTTTCTTAGTTCACCACATCATTTGATCCATAGTGCTGCAGCCATGTGACACCTGCAGTGCTGGGAAGCAAAGTTGTTCAATTACCTGCTGCACCTGGGATCCCCGGAGTGGGGTCTGACCCACGCCCCTCACACATCACCTCTCATTAAGCTGTGCACAGTGCTGTCCTCATTGCTGCCTAAATGGCCCTGCACAGATTGGCTCCCTCACAACAAGTAGCATGGCCATGGTGGCTGGGCATGACTGACATTCACTGAATCATATTAGTTGCCCTTCCCTGCCACTTCAACAACAGCTTCTCACTGCCTTAGCACCTCTCTTTATATGCCAGAGGACAAGACCAGTGTTATTAATCCCGACATAAGGTAAATTGGAAACCCCTTCCAAGCATTCTGAACCCCCACCCCTCAAGATTGGAAAACAATATATTTATCAACCTGATGACGCCACATTTAGCTCATATTAACCACTGATTCTGGTTTAAATTAGGGATGCCCTAAAATTTATATAATAGTACAATTTAAAACACTGGCGGTATGGTATATATCATGGTGTATTTGTCAATCTTAAAATTTTAACATAAATGCTTCCGAATGCGTAAGGTACTGGCGTGACATTTCATATAATACAGAGGTCTGTTAAGAATATTTATTGTGCAAAACAAAACTGTGATAAATAGAAAAAGTACTAAACCTATTCTCAAGTAACTTCCAGCTTTGAAAAATACTTTTTCATAAAATACAATAAAATCAAGCAACATAAGCTGAAAATAAAAAGCACAGCAGGACAACCAATCTGCTCAACAATTCACTTGATGTTTGTGGGGGACGCATTCTTTTGCTTTGCTCAAATTCCAGAATGTGTTTTGATTTGAGGTGATAGAAAAGATCGCTTATATTACCACCCCTTGCAACTGAGCCATATATAATGAAGTTGCACCAGCCATTGTAACCAACTCCTCCTCTTTGTTGTGTGCAGCACTGTCAGCAATTTTTCTATTTAAGCAGCTTGAGTTCACGTTTTCTATATGACTGGCTGGTGCAAGCTGATGATGACGAAGTCTGCTCTACCGGTTATCACAGCTTTGTTAAAAATCATACATTCATACCAGTGTCCTAAATATGTCATCTTAAAATCTGTCTTAAAACCACTAAGGAAGTGTGTTCAGGGTAGAGAATTTGGTGATTTCAATATCCTATAACAAATAGTAGTACCCGTTTATGGCAGGCGAAAGCAATACTGGATACAGCTGCAAGTTACACTCTTGTACATGAAGGGGTATGGAGGGAACTGAACATGCCCAAAGAAGATCTCAAGCCAATTAAGATATCTAGCAAATTAAGTTAATGGCAATGGTGGTACCTTACCTCTGGCAGAACTGGCTCGAGCTTATAGGGCAGTGTCACGCTCAGCCCCGCCGCTGTGTGTCTTTTCCCCTGTGTTACCCTCAGGCGTGGCTTGATTAGCCTCACCTGAGTCTGGTTTAGCTTTACCTTGTGTTTCAATCCCATTGTTAGCGCAGCACACCTGCCTTACATTTACTCCTTGATGTCCTGCCCTATATTAGTCAGTCTGCATCCTGTTCCCCTTGTTGGTTATTGTTGATGTTACCTGTGGCTTTGAATCTCTGTTTTTCCCCTGTTCCACGAACAAACACCTCTTTGTGGGGCTACAGAACTGCAGCCTTCATTATGGGTTGTTCATCCCGCTGCCGACACAACAGGCAGTCCTTGGTTTGGATATTTGGTATCACAGTGGATTGCAGATCAACGCGACTGACCAACAGTACTGCATAATTTCAAATATAGACCTGAGATATTCTGTTTCTTGCAATCTGGTAACCAGATGTTGAACTGTAGTGTCTCCTCCGAGTGGGTCACTGAGGGAACACAACCACATGAACTTGCTATCCTTTCCACTGTTACCTCTTCGCTTGTTTTTTCCTTTGGTAGATCTAAACTCTCAAGACTGTATTAATCTAGCAGCAAATAATTTTGACTTACATGAATGGGGGAAACCACAACTGAGACAATTCTTGCAAAACCAGCCTGAGCTTTGTTCTCTAAAGCCAGGAAAGACCAGCATCTTGAAACACCGCATTTATACCAACAATGAGTTGCTGATTAAACAAAAGAATTACAGTACCTTATCTCTACAGTTGATAGTGAAGCAACAATTGAAGCAGATGCTGGAAGACAGGATTGTTGAACCAGCCTATTCCAGCTGGGCTTCGGTAGTTTTGGTACCAAAGAAGAATGGTGGTCTGAGGTTAGCCCTAGCTGAACTTAGAGGGGAAATTTGCTTCTAGAGTACCTAGATGATATTACTGTCTACTACTGTAGGTCAACACTTCTGGGATCTAGGGGCAGTCCTAGGAAATCTCTGTTATGCTGGTCCTACCTTAAATCTCAAGAAATGTAAGTTTTGGTGTCTAGGCTATATCATTTCATCTCAGGGTGATCTCAGCATACCGAGCTAAGGTTGAGGCTATTAAAGTTTACCCTGAACCCAAGAATAAAAGATGTCCAGCGCTTTATGGGTTTATCTGGTACAGTAGGTACCACCATTTTGTTCCTGATTTCTCGCAGGTGGTCGAGCCTATCAATGCCCCAAAAAGGAAAGGCCAGGATTCCAAATAGAGTAAAGAATGTCAAAAAGCTTTTGACCCGCTGACTCAACATCTTACTTCTCCTCCTATCCTGGCACATCATGATT
This sequence comes from Petrocephalus schoutedeni, assembly GCA_026780765.1. Classification (NCBI taxonomy): domain Eukaryota; kingdom Metazoa; phylum Chordata; class Actinopteri; order Osteoglossiformes; family Mormyridae; genus Petrocephalus; species Petrocephalus schoutedeni. Next base: position 13,890 of record JAODKL010035018.1, read on the forward strand.
CGAACTACACTTTTTTGTATACACTGTTGCAAGTGATGTGGGCTTTGGTGCAGTACTGGCACAAAAGAAAGGAATGGCTAACAAAGAGATAATTGCATATGTAGTCAAACTTTAAAGACAGTAGAATATAATTATACCACAACAGAAAAAGAATGCTTAGCAGTCATTTAGGCATTAGAGAAATGGCAGCACTACCCAGGGCCAAAATTATTCACAATGGTGAGTGATCGTGCTTCCCTTCAATGGGTGATGAATTCCACAAAAACCACCAGTCATCTCAATCGATGGGTGCTCGGACTCCAAAAATTTAATTTTGTTACTGAATACAGAAAAGGACGCCTTAATTTAACCCCTGATTCTCTTTCTAGAAGCCCAGTTGAACTAGATTTCCCTTTTTCAGCATCTGCCATATGGGAGAAACAATAAGTCAATCCTGAGATTATCAGATCAGATTGTTATCAATGTTATCAGATCTCTAGCTGAAGGATGTTCTGTTAGAGAATCACAATCACAGTGTGCACCCTTGGCTACCTAGCATGACATTTCGCTGTTGAAATAAGAACAGGGCAAATAGAGAATGGGTTGGGAAATAGGTTTCGTTTCGGCAGACGCGGTGTGTGTGTATGTGTGTGCGCGTGTATGTGTGATCGTGTGCGCGTGTATGTGCGATTGGATGCGCGTGTATGTGCGATCAGGTGCGTGTGTATGTGCGATCAGGTGCGTGTGTATGTGGGATTGTGTACGTGCGATTGTGTGCGCATGTATGTGTGATCGTGTATGTGCAATCAGGTCGCGTGTATGTGTTCAGCTCCGTCTGCAGGTGAAGTTAACTTCTCCACGACATTTTGCGCTAATAACACGAGTTGTGCACTAATAACATGACACAACAAATCGACAATTAAATTAGTTGCCAACATTTTTAATAATCGATTTTTATCCATTCATTGTTGCAGCCCTACTACTGTTTGTTCCCAAGACACTGTTCTACAAAGATATTATGAGTCTTCCATGTGTGCCAATCAAGGCATTTTTAAAGAGTTTCCATTATGTTTGTTTTTGGCCAAAAATGTGGAGCAACATGAACGATTTAATAAAAGACCATAAGGCAAATTCTAACAAACTGTTGTTAATTGACCAAATGAAATGGTTGGAGGAGACATCATGGGCTCTTTCTCATGTAGCTCTGATAAAAATTAATACCTGCTTGTCTTTGTGGACTATGAGATCGAGTGTGGATCAGGAGTACCATGGTAGTTTTCTGACAAGAAAAGGAAGGACCTTATCATATTGTAAAGCAGCAAAAACAGACAATAATTTATGCTCTCCTCGAAGAATCTCAGCATGGAGATTTACTGGGTTTTCCCAAATAAACGCATTCTTCAGTCAAAGGTTGTTTTTTTTTCCGGGGGAAGAAGAATGTAGCAGGTTTCTACAAACTGTTTATGAATTATGACATTAAAATTATTTACCCCAGAGAGTAGTTTCAATCTTTAGTTAACCTTTGATTTGCTTTAATTAAAAAAGGGAATGACATCTAACCTGGAGGGGAAGAATGTTGAGGTAGAGAGAAAGTGGGAGTCACGCAGGAGCTGACTCCGGAACTTTCGCTGGAGGAATCACTCAGTGATCTTGCGAGATGAGAATGGCGGAAGAATGTGCAGCGGGAATTTTAAAATGGAAACAATTCTGGTTTAAGGTTTTTTTTTGGCACATCTGAAGGGTTTAAAAGTTCCTGTTTTAAAGAGACCTACAGGCTGGATTACTGCTGGCATCTGGTGTTGTCAGGGCCTCATTCTAGTTCCTCTGATAGTCATATTTCTCAATGGGTAACTCATATTTAACCACTCCACTTGACTTGACTTGACAATAAATCTCCCCTTTCGTTCCATGTGCTATGAGTATGAGATGTCATTCAAGTACATAATTTAGTCATTTCTTATATACTAATATGTTAATTAATTTAAACTCAGGTAATCTCTGAGACATAATGATGTGATCTATGGGTGTGCTTCATTTATGGTCGGATAGCGGTCGGTTTATTTTCGACTGAGTGACAAGCCATTTAATTATTTTATTTCATTTTTCTTTCCTTGTTTCTGGTAAAATATATGTTTATTTCCTTCCCTATGGGATGCTGAGACTCTGATTTTATAACCATACGGCTGTAGTCTAGTCGACTTTTACATTAGTAGAAGATTGGAGAAGATTACATCGTAGAAGTGGTATTTCTACCTGGTGGCCAACCTTATTTCTTGTGTCTTACATTAGTTAACAGATTTTGAGACAGATTCCAAATGGAAGAGCTAAAAAGCCAAGACGCAAATAAATAAACAACTAAAAGTAAAAACAAGTAAAGCAGAATATTATGTTTTATATAGCAAAAAAGCACAGTACTCTATATTTAGTGTTTGTGATTTTTTTTAAAAGGCTTGAGGCTTGCTTCTCCAAAACTGTTTTAGTCAATAAAGAGGAGTATTAATTCTTAGGTACGGAATTATAAAGTCAATAAAGTAATTAGAATAATAATAATTAAATGTTAATGATAAATTATGTATTACATGCAATGCTTTAAACACAGTTACAAATTATCATACTGTTTACGAAGCAGCCCAATTATACTAAAAAACGTGGCGACTTTTTGCTTGAGGGGGCACAAGTAACTTAATAGCTCAGTTACTACTCAGTTATAAATAATGAACAAATAAAGTAATTGCATTAAATAAATTAACTGTTGTGATTGATTAATGGTGAAAGAACATAGGATCAGAACACATCTAACACTTAGTTTATGGTTAATAAATACATTAAGTAACAGTCTACTACTACATTATTTGTGCCCCCACAAGTAAAGTGTTGCCCAAAATCACTTGCATATTTTTGAAAAGTTTTCATTGTCTTTAACGTTTTTCACTACTCAAACATCAGCATTATAAAGGATAAAAATAACATTTGCAAATCAGAACACTTTATACAGTCCTACATACATAAAGAGATATGTTTAAAATTAACCCATCCTAATACTATCTGCTTAATCTAGACAATATAGAAGAAACTAAAGGGATCCTGTTTTTTAGCTTCAGAGAAATATGTGCATGATCCCGTGTTTATTTTGTCAGTGTCACCATGGTGCTGTGGGATCTTTTCTGATTGACAGGCAAGAGTAGAAACTTTCCATTGAGGGTCCTAGTGAAAAATGCACTGGGCTAATCTAGGACACTACTCTGGAAGTTCCGTAAATTATGATACAAATTCTATGTTTGTGTCTACTTTGTGAAAAGGAGACAGGAAGGGGGTGAAGGAAGAGGTTTGTGTATGTGTGCTCGCTTGGTTGTGAAGTAGGGAGGAGTTAAAGGATTACAGCTGTCATTTGGCTGTGGGAAGTGGTTCAGGAATACTTCATATCAGTCATTCCCATGAACTTGTGGTTTGTTGTGTAGAACTCAGCGAGGTAACGCCCTGAAGTTCTGCATATTAGTGCATTGAGAGACCATGACTAACTACGTGCCTTTTTATCAGCAGGTTGAAAGTACTGAAATTTTTTGTATAAGAATTTTTTTCTTTATCAAAGCAAAGCAAACCACAGGTATAACGATATGACTCCAGTTGTGTGACTACAATTACACTGAAGTGCTTTGATTTGATTTAATGTTTGGCCTGGTTTATCATGTAGTTGAAGAGAAAAGGATAATGGTTGTATTTTATTGTGCAATGCGTAATGCCTGATGTAATTCCATTGGTGAGGAAAAAAATAAAACATTATTTTATTCGCAGACAATGCTCGTTACGGACACACATACATGCTCAAAGTGTACTAATGTTTTTTTCATATTTATTTTTGTTTAATTTATATATGTATTATTATAAAGTACAGCTGGTCTTTTCACATAATCATGCTGTTTAATAAGACACCAAATATTAGGAATGCACCGTTCAATCGGCCACCAATCGGAATTGGGCGATTTTCAGCCTGATTGGTGATCGGCATGTATTTCCAATTTCAAAATCTTAACCCCGCGTACAACCACGCGCACACCCACATCCCAATCATGTGTGATCTTATATGAATGCTAAAATGTCCATAATTTGGAAATTCTTCAGTGTGAGCGAAGTGGACACAAAATTTGCTATCTGCGATAAGTGTAAGGCCCAAGTACACCGTGGGGGAAGCAATGAAAAGACATTTAACACAACAAATTGGATTTATGGATTTAAAATTTAAATTTAAAAACTGATCATCCCAGATAACATGTGTGACACATGTGAATGTACATCTGATTTTGTCCCATATAATTACCCAAAGATCTATCAGATACTTTTACTTTGATATCTGGCTGTAAGGCTGATTGTTTTCCCTTTATATTTCCCCCTCCTGCTAGGCATGGAAGGAGGAGAGGTGTCCGTTTTCCCCCAATGTATATCAGCAATGAATGTGTTTTTCTGTAATTGCCAGGAATAAAACGCCGGACAGTTCGAGTTGACAATCGGGTCACTTCTTTATTTAACCGGTGGGCCAACCAACATCAACATGACGCATAGAACACCCTGCTCACTCCGGTTACACATGCTCAGTTTGAAGAAGCTAGCAAAGCGAAAGCTGCTAAAATTGAAGCCAGCAGAGCATGTTCAGAGCGAGTTCAGATGAGTCTTTCCAGTCTTTTGTTAGTACAAGCAGTTAAAAAAGCAAAGGAATTACTAAGAAATTTATGAGATTCATGGCACTGGATGACCAGCTGTTTTCCATAGTTGAGGATAGAGGGTTCAGAAATATGATAAATTATCTCAGCCCAAAATACATAATACCGAATGGGCGGTACTATTCGGACCTCGAGCTACCGGAGGTGCTTAATCTAGTTTCATGTAATGCGTACCCTGCTACAAGTGGGTCCCAAAGCGGTATTCAGTTTTACAACCGATTCCAATTCTGTTTATAAAGAGAAACTTGCCATTAATCCATAAATAGTGGCATTTTCATTATAATATGTTGCCAAGACAAAAAAAAAGGTGCATTGTTTTATATATATGGGCGGCACAGTGGCGCAGTGGGTAGCGCTGCCGCCTCACACCTCTGGGACCCGGGTTCGAATCCGGCCCAGTTCCATGTGTGTGGAGTTTGCATGTTCTCCCCG
>JAODKL010035264.1:0-18984 GCA_026780765.1 Petrocephalus schoutedeni
GACCGGCGGCTGAGCCTGGAAATATGAAGCAGCATTTAGCTTTAAACTGATAATCATTAATACATTAATGTATGGGGAGGGTGAGCTTCTTAATAGTCAGATATTTTTCTGAACAACATCTGCATTTGGCCAGGCAAGAGAAATTGTTCATTTATGTTGACAAAAATTCCTGTAATTTGCTGTAATACTATGTTTCTTTTATGAGTGCCTGTCCTATGAGACATTATAGACATAAAGCAAGAGCTACACCTCTCTGCTGTGTTTGGGCCTCCCAGTCCGTTAATAATAAAAATAACAATAATAGCAATAATACATTTTGACTGCATTGCTTAATGGTATTATTGTAGTACCTAAGATTGGACTTTGTCATGAGACCACTTTTTGAAGGTCCCATTCTCATCTCAGAATTGACCGCATTTTTGCTCAGTCATGTCTCGGTCTCAGATTTAGAGGATTCAGCTCAAGACTACAGCTGCGGGGATACCATCCCAACTAACAGCGAACATTCACAGAACTTTAGCTAACGTTATTTAAAGGTATTCTCAAAGGTAGCAGAAAATGTTCATACTATAATGTTAATGAAACATTATTTCCATGTTTTATCATTTTTCAAAGATCATTTTATAACGAAACTATTTTGTTATTTTTAGGTATTATTTTTAAATATTTTATTATATGGGTAGACTGCAAACACCTCATCCAGCCTTGATCCCATAACCTCAGAAATGCCTCTCCTCCTGCTGTACTATGCTCTTCATTTGTTTTTATATTATCAGTCTTCATCGTAGTAGTGGGATAACATTCTGGGAACATCATGAAAACTGAATACTTTGAGCGTTTCCGTACTGTAATTGTAACTTTCGCCAATAGTTCTTTGGACGGAAAATTGTTAGCTGGGATATCACTAAATTACCCGGATTCCTGTGCACTGTCTAATTTTTTTGTCAACATCGTTACTGCGACTGGAATTCTTGCTTCATATGCAACCAATAACGCGACTCGTTGTTAATTTGAAATGTTTGTTACTGCTAGCGGCTGCCAGCCCTCCTCGCCCCCTTCACACGCACTCCAAGAAGGTGAATGCGGGAGCCGCAGCTCTGCCTGTCAGGGAGCGCAGGATATGTCAGCCAGATTTTCGGTAATATAACTTGGCTACCTAAACCGCAAAGCAAAGTCGAAAAGAAAACACACTCTAGTATGTCAATTCTGCAATGCAACGCTTACTTAGAAGGCTGGGACTATGTCAAACTTTTATCTTTTATCGACACTTAGAAAACAAGTATAATTGAAGGTAAGCTAGTCACAGGTCTACTATATACTGTATGTTTCAGGGTGCTAGTTTCAGGTCTTGTCCACAGACCCACGGGTATTTTTTTAAATGGTATTTTTCCTCCTCCCCTGTTATTAAAAATATCTCTGTCCACATTAAAATGCTAAAACTTGCTGTTAACCCATTTAATCCCACTGTTATTCTTTTGCAGGGAAAAATTTGGGATTAAACGGGTTAAGAGCATGCCAAAACAACAGGCAGCGATATAACTCTAACTGTAAAGCCATGTTGGCCAGTCAGAAGCCTTACTACCAGTTCTGCTAGGCTAAAAACAGTGCACACTCTGATGTTACAAACCAAAAACCCAGTTTTCTCTGTCTACATGTGGAAACTGAAAATTGAGTTTCTAAAAATCTTCACCCTTAGTGGAAAACTCAGTTTTCAGTGACCTAAAATGCTGTTTGCGTGTGGATGAAAGGCCATAGAAAAGACTACATATATAAAGTTATATTACGTCAGCATTGGCTAAACTCAGTAACATTCATGAGAAGCACTACCTGATTAGCCAGTGAATGTCCCAGACAGAAAAAGCAGCTAGCTCATGTCGATGGGAGCATGTTCACTGCCCAATCAGGTGAATATTAATGGCCCAATCATGATTATTAATGAATTTTCTCAAACCACTCAGCTTTTGAAAAAGCAATCAAGGAGAAAGAATTTGACGTTTTCTAACATTTATTTTAACTGCAAATATGTTGCCTGGTAGTTACTGGTAGAGATGTCATGATATCTGGATGCCTGTCTTATAGGGCTGCACGATATCACACGGTGAACTTTCTTTAATTATAATACATACGGTTATTACAATTATCTATCCATGCATCCATCCATCCATCTTCTTCAAGGATCTCTTATCATGTTGGAGCTTTGTAGGCAGGTTAATTTGCTCTAAAGAAGCTGTCTGAATAGGGGTTGATGTTTCCCAGCTTATTTACATAAAATTTTGCTTAATAGAGGCTTTCATCCAGAGTGATCTTGACCTTTACACTTCTGCTGATTTTTGTTGTTGGACGTTAACTGAAGTAAGGGAAATTTGAGCACCCCAAGGTCACTGTAGGCCATGGATTCAAAGCTGTGCCCATGGTAACCTGCAGCCCAGCTATGGAGCTATGGCAGTAATTGCTGTCATGCTCAGAAAGGTTGTTGCGCTCGGCTCTAAACCCATGTTGTGAAGGACTGCATTGCTGTACCGCCGAGGGCTGTACTTTCAGAAAAATGTTCTATCTTACAAATGACGTAAAAGAAAAATTAAACAGGAACCTGCACCTCACAGATGTCCTCAGACTGAAAGGCACTCTGGGGCTGATCAGGATGGCACCTAAGACCTGGTTCATCATAACTTCATCATAATAATAATCATCATCATCAAAATCATGCTGCTATTAGTATTGTCTAACAATTATAATACTATGACAGCCAGACTATCCAGGTTCTGATTACCGTACTTCCTCAAATAAAAGCCAAGCTTTAATTAAATGTCAGGTCTCAGGTAATGGCCGGGGGCGTGGCTGACATGAACAAATAAAGACCAAGCCCGAATTACAGGCCAGGGAAAAAATAAAAATGAAACTCAAGTATAAAGGTTTCGTATGAACAAAATGGACAAGAAACATTACACTCACCGGCCACTTTATTAGGCACACCTGTCCAACTGCTCGTTGACGCAAATTACTGATCATTAGGAGTGTACAGTACACGTATTGCTATAAAAGTTTTTGGTACAGGTCTTTTGGTTTGGTGCGCATATGTACCAAACAAATGCAGCTAATGCGGAACCGTTGTATGTTTGTGTTACCCACGGGCAACATTGGGAAAGGGCCAGATGAAGGCGCACCACCACGCATGCACATCACAAAAAGATCACAATTGCAGTATTGTGGTGGAACCCAGACGAAAGTCATTACTTGATAGGCACTTTTGTACCACAAAACATGCACAGAGAATGCATCAGTATGAATGAAGATTTTTGGTTTTATGAGCAGATGTAGACCAAATTTCTGAAACTGTTTACACTATATGGTGTGTTGTAAAAACAAATTCAGTGGTATTTTGCTTGTACTGTGTATACGGGTAATGTGTTCTAAACTTGAATGCAGGATATGCGCTTTTGGAATAATGGAATTTTCATGGAATTTTTCAGCAGTTTATTTTATTCATGTCCTATTTTAAGAAAGTACTTAATTTGTCAGTGACAGCTGATATCAATGATCTGTGCACTTTTTTATAAAGGTCACATAGGACACTAAAAACAGTTGCCACTATTTTTGTAAATTCACTTGTTCTTGCAGTGATATAGAAAAAAATAAGGCCTCAAAACATTGCAACTTTCACCGCAACTTTTTGAAAAAGCTTCCGCAAAATCAAGCATTTTAAGCTCCAACAATCACATAAAAAGCTTGTGATCGTGGAGGTACTGATTAAAGTCCACCCTTCGGGAACACATTTTTATTAGTAGGTTGCAGAAATATTAACAGATTTTTTTTATATAATAAAGACAGTCATACTTATACATATTCAGTAAATCACTGTTTCATAAATAAAACAAATTGCATATTTTCTTTATTTTACCCCCCACTATACCGAAAACGTACCCAGGTATTTGCCGATCTGTGATTTCTGTGTGCCATTACACAAAATTTGAGAGAGCACCATACTATTATGCTGCAGCAAAGTCAGTAGATTATAGGACGGACAGCTTGAAAAGTGTATATTATTTTGTCCATTTATTTTTCTGATTTGGAGTGATATAAATATGACTGGAAAAAAAAGCAAAATACGCCAAACTTTGTTCTTTAACGCCAGAGTGAAGCACGGGTATAACTATAGCAAGATATCATATTGCAGGATAGCGGTAGTATAAACTAATGAAAATATAATCTAATATTTAAAATGTGACATTTAGGCAATAGTGTTAATCCAAAAACTGGAAATGGACGAATGGAGTAAACACTTAAAATGACAAGCAAGGCTTCTTTTTCAAATCAGGGGAATCATCCATGAATTTGGATTTTTTTTGCTTAGCCGGGTAACTTGTCAGATTTAAGGAACCCCAGTTTAAGTGGACTTTTGCGCATGTGCAGATGTGCGAGATATACATTGGGTCTGTCACGTTATGGAATGGGCGAGGGAAGAGGCGGAAGCAGAACTGCTGTACAATCCCTTTCAGGGGCTTTACTGTGCACAACAGTGCAGGGCAGCACGCAACTTCAACAACAGGACTAACTAGACAGACAGGAAACAGCTGGTAAACACGAGGATTCCACATGAGGGGCGTGGCTCACAGGAGGATCGGACGAGTGGGACATGACAGGGTTGGTGCTACAGATCAAATAGTGAGAATACCAGCTGTTTATATCAAGGCGTTTTTCTTATTTTTTATGTCATACCTGCCCTGTACAATTTCTATTTATGAAACTTAAAAGGCAAACAGAAATGCAAATTTTATTTATATGCTCCAAAATTCAGTGTTAATTAATCGTTCTTGTTCATAAGATGTATGTGTATTATTAAGCTATGATTAGGCTAACTCGATAATAGCGTTATACAATGAACAGAAAAATAATGTTAATCACCCTGATTTGTATGACAGTTAATCTTCAGCTAAAATGTCCTGATTGTGACAGTCTTACCAGACTCTGGTAAGGGCATCGTCCTGAGACGCAGGCTGATAAACACATCGATCCCCATTTTTTCATGGCCTCCGCCTCTGTCTGGAAGTTTTTTGTATCTTTTGTATCAAAACACTAGCTGAGTCAAATTAAAAAATATGTTAAGTTCCAAAGCTCCGCCCTCACCTTGGAACACTTATGGCGAAGGACCCAGTACTTTTAGACCCTAATGTTGATTTTCCTGAAAGTGGTTGGACCTGACGGGGGCTAATGCACAGGGAGGGCTTTCAACCAATCTCCCAGCATTCCATGCGGCATGGGCCACCTTGTCCATGCCGTGTCACACCCGTAATCTGCATGTTACTTTCATGGTGGCTAACAGCCTAGAAATGGCATCTCGGTCAAATAAACACAGCAAATTGAGCTAAAATGAAGCATTTGTGAATTCCGGGCCCCATATTCCTAAAACACAAGGTCATTTTACCGAAAAACAATGAGTACTTGGAAAAGCGAGAACACAGACTCCTCACAAGATAATAAACTTCTATGTAATCAGCATGGTGGGGAAATAAAAATATGGCAATAGAATTGAAAATCGCATAGATTCATCTGTAAACTACATCCTAAAAATAGATGCCTACGTGACGTGTTTCAAATGCATGAACAAATACTGTTTTTAAATCAAATGTGCAGAAGTGATATATTAATATCCTAAAGGGTACATAAACAGGGAAACATCATACCTGTAACCAGGGTGTGTATGTGACCGCATGTAGCAGCATCCTCCTGTCATCCAGTCACCTCTCTACAGTCTGATGTTCCCCAAAACAGCCAGGCTTTACATAAGCAGGCTTTGCATCCATTCTCAAACATCCTATGTCTTGTTATGGTGTCTCCTTCAATCCTGTTTTTGGAGGGGAAAAAATGACACAAATTCAAAGCATGTCTACTAGAAGCTGAAGTGAAGTTCCGCAGCCTGCCTACCTCCTCATGGACCAGTGACACCAGAGAGGCTGTCTTGGATATTGCCTGTTGTCCACCCCAGACTGTCAGTGTTTGTTGCCTTATTTTCCTTGCACCGTGTCATGGACTCTCAAACAAAGGCACACCTTCATTTACATTCTGCCTGCTCTGGTGGCTTGTGAGACAGCCCTAGAGGCTGGTGCAAAGTCCTGAACGTCTTTCTTGGCAGGACATCATGCTACTACTGCTGAATTATTTTTCTAGCCATTAGTCTCTGTAGTTGGCTGCTGGTTGTCTCTTAGAGGTACTTTTAATAAGAGGATGGTCCTCATTTACATGGACATTTTCCCACGGCCTTGACCTGCTGTTAGTGAGATGTTAAGCGCTCTGACGCATGGCCCTGTCACAAACGGACCGACTGCACCCATCTATGTTGCACTCATTGCACATTTACATTTAAGATTAAGATGGACTGCATTGGTCCCAGAGGGAAATTCTGGTGAAGGCAGCTGTGGGAATGCAGAGCACAGACAAACACAAACAAGGAAATGTGGTGCAAAATAATTTCAATGATACACAGTACACTAATATACTACCCTGAAAATAGAATATTGGGATATTGCAGTATTTTATTAATATTTAAAGATAAGAATCGCATTTGTCAGGTTCGGTGGCATCTGTCCCATTTATGATGTTCCGATTTGGCCAGCAGGTGTCGCTGGCCATCCTCTTCCTTCTGTAGCCTCTTAGCCCTAGTGTTGTCTCCCTGTTTCCCGGGCTGCTGTGTAGCTGAACTGATTGGGTGTGCGGCTCGGAGGCTCATCTGTTGTGTATTATTATAATTGTTTTATCCTTAGAGTTTTACACTGTTTATCCCTGTCTTTCTTATGTCTTTTTTATGGTTATCTGCTTGTGCCTTGGTTGTTAGGTTCTCAGTGTTTTTTTTTTTTTTTATTATTTCTCCTACTGTTATTTACCCATAGTGTTGCCTGTATTTCCCAGTTTCTGTGTTCATTAATGTTCCTGATTACACCTGTCGCTCATTGTCCTGCACTTGCACTCATTGGTTGATTGTTGTCATGACTCACACCTGTCTCTCGTTTGCCCTTGTCTTCTGGTTAGATTTAAGTACTTGCCTTCAGTTCGGTCGAGGAGTTATTGTACAGATTACTGTGTGTAGTTCTTTCCCTGAAGCAATTTTTCTATATCTGTTGTCTGCATTTGATTCTTATACCCATAGATGGGGACAAATACATCAAATAGTATTTTGTTGCAAATTGCAAATACTTGCTCAACAAATGTAACAAAATAAAATACAAAATACTGGTGTGACAAAATGTATTTAACTAATATACAAGTAACTTCTAATTTGAAAATACAAAAATAAATTTAAAACAGTATCTGCACATGATGAATACATGTCCACTACAACCCTATTAATAACATTTACAGCTTTCCTTAACTCCATACAGAATAATAATGTTGTGATTTGCACGTTTATAGCATTATACGTATTGTAAACATGTCATATCACAATTTGGTACACAAGGCACACGGGGAAACTGAATGCCATATGCATATGATAAAAGCTCAGTGCTCACTGGGAAGGAGTTTTATTTTGCATTATGTGTCAGAAGTTTTCTCAGCTGGTAAACTCCTGTATGGACTCCGCTATGGATCTCTGGCTTGGGGTCTCCTGTGGGATGGCGTCAGTCCTCTGGCAGCCGGTGACAGACCTCCCATGGCATATCAATACGGCCGAAGGTGGAGGTGATGGTGAGCATAGTCAGCACAGGAGCTGTGAGGCAGATGCCTTGTTAAACGGCGTGGGTTTGGGAGGCAGTCTGCAGACACACCGATGTGAGATTCATGGCATGCCATTGGCCAGTATGACATGTAAATGGAAATCCTCTCATACCCAAATGTAATATTTGTTGTAAATATGGACTTAAATCAGAATCATTTCAAGCTTGAAAATACAATGCAAATCATATTTCATCACTGATGTGAGCTGGAGGCTTGGGGGTTTCTCATGCCTTAGTCCTGTAAAGATTCCACTCCCATTTAGCTCGATAGTAACCAGTCGCCGAAAGAGGTGAGAGCTGCCAGCAAATCCTACCCTTTGCTGGCATGGAGGTAGGACCCCACCCATTATCATACCCCCCCCCCCATCCAGTCTCTGTGGCAGCCTGCAGGGGGATTTGGTACAGTGTGCCCACCAGATGCTCCCTTGGACACAGCTCAGCCTGTAAGCAGGGGTCTCAGGTGGCTCTGGGGTAAATGGAAAGATGCTGCACCTTGGCAGGTGGGGGGGGGGGGGGCATGAGGAAAGGGGCCTGTCTGCTCCAGGTAATAGCTTTTTAATAACACTTTAACTTTTGGCGGAAGTGTTATCTATTTATATTATGTCCAGTCATATTTGACTGGCGACCACCCCACGGACAGTAACCGGACACAGCGTGCTTGACGGTATGCAGAACCTTCCAGATGCATTGGAAACTGCTTCACTGCAGGGTGGTGGCATAAATTGCTCACTTAGAAATGACACAGGTGGGCCGCCAGTTCTGGAATGGTGCAGGCTAAGCCGGAACAGAAGTCACCGGAGTGGACTGCCTTTACCAAGTTCCTGTCATGAAGGAGACCGAATGTAAAAGGAATGCCACTGAAAAATGGCCATGCTGGACCCCACTGGGGCAAAAGCGGGTCGCCCCGATATCCTGTCCTCCAGCTTCCTGTTTATTGTCACATGTTCAGGGATGTCTATCTTCCGCAGCAGTTGGGAAAGTCAGAAAGGGAAACAGGAGAAAAAGACATCCAGGAAACAATTATAAAAAAATGAGAGGTAAGCTCCAGCTTACTGAGCTTTAAGAGGGGAGAAGGTTTGCGGGAACAGTTTCATGAGCATCCATAGGTATCAGAAGACCTGTTCTTCAGAGCAGGAAAGTGTGGTTCAGCAGATGGTAATCAGACGGTTGCCAGTTCACGCCCAGCCTGTGGGCCCCTGCGCAAGGCCCTTAACCCCCAGCTCTCTTAAGGTTGCTGGCCTTAATGGCCAAGCTTGCTCTTACTTTTGCTACAGCCAGGGTCCCATAATGCATTGCTCTTAAACAAACAGCAGGACATCCTCAGTGTCCTTATCCTCTGTTGGGGAAGTACAGTTTTTTGTTTCTTTTTTTAATAAGAGAAGCTAAACCAAGTACTTGTGAAAGAGGTAGGTCTTTAGACATAATTTGAAGATAGCCGTTTGGACATCTTGGGGGGAGTTCACGTCACTACACAAGTGCCATTAATAACTGCACATTTAAAGTACAAAGATGGAATTTATTTATGGACTAATAAGTATGAACCTAAATAATAGAGACCTGTAGTTTTGCAAGACCTCGCAAAAGTCCATCTGTTTTTGTCCAGCCATTGATTCTCCCCCCCCCCCCCCCCCCCTCCTGGTCAAACAGACAGGAATAAATAAAGAACAAACTAAAGAAACTAATAATAATTATAATAATAACAGGAAAACAGAGCCACCAGGTAATTTTTAAGAACATAGTTTTTTTTTTCCTGTGTGATTTGACCTTCTGTCCACACGCAAATGGCATTATAGGTTATACATTACTTAAAAAATTATAGATTACTGGAAACAGAGCTTTTGTGAAATGCCATCCAGGGTGAAGATTTTCAGAAACTCCGCTTTCAGATTCGAGGTGTAGAGTGTGCCTAGGTTTGCCTATGGTTTTCAGTGTTTTTTTTTTTTTTTAATTTCTCCTAGTGTTATTCAGTCAGCGTGTGCGCCATTATCTACTTTGCTTGATCTCAGAGAGTGTGCTGTATGCTGTTTACACGAATGGTTTTTAGCCTAGCAAAACTGGTAATAAGGCTTCTGATTGAACCAACATGGTTTTACTGTTAGTTAAACTGCTGCGTGTTGGTTTGGCATGCTCTTGACAGTACGTTTTTAGTGTTTTCACGTGTACTGAGATTTCTTTCACACCAGAGGAGGAAAAATCACTGTTTTTAAAAAAATACCTGTGGACAAGGCTTTTTAGTAACATGAAAAATGACAGGCTAAATAACTGAGATGGGGAAGGCATTTAAATACAACAGGCAGCCAGGCTAATGAGGAGGCAGGTGTGGAACATAAGACAATTAACCAAACAGAACAGGCACTGGCAGCAAGCAACGGGTGGAGTGACTAACAGTACTGAGCACAGCACCAGCTACCACTAACTGGGAATCAATGATACCATGGAACAGAAGTACAACACAGGACCAGAACAGAACACAAATAGGGCAATCCTTCACAAGGACGAAAATAAAAGCACTAATTACAAACAAACTGGTGAAGTTGGTCACTGGCAAGCCTTTGACCCCAGACTAGAGAAATAATTGTCCACTGTGCCACATGGTCAACCCATAGAGGTATGAGGCAGTCTAGGGAGAGGGGAGAACATCCCAGAGCTGTAAGACAGGGTGGAAAAAAGTGAGGTGGCCAGCAATGCCTGCAATAGGTAGAAAAAATAATAATTTATGTATGCAGCCGATATGTGCATTAGCGCATGGGGTAAGCAAGGTTTTCTATTTTTTTTTCGCCAGGCTTTCACAGTCAGAGCAAGTTGGAGGGAAAGAAAACATTCAAGTAATTCAATTCAGTTAATTCGAAACCCGATGAGTGACACACCACCAAAGCTGAGCAAACATTTCAGATGCAATGTGTTTCATCTGTGTCCTGATCTGGCTTTGAATCACTCACATATGTGTATTTCCTATATAAATGAGGCACTGTTACCTTCCATGATCAGCCTTCTTTATGAAGCTGAAATTTACACAGTTAATTCTGTCTTTAGTTACTCTCAATGGCATCCTTAAATAGGCCTTTTAAATGAAAGGAAAAGGTGTTTAACCCCTATCCCGTGTTTGGGGTCAATCTGACCCCAGAGCATCATTAAACGGTAGGCAAATTCCACATGGGGAAATTATCACGGGAAAAGGGTTAATAAAGCCGAGGTTACAATCAGGTTTCAGTGTGGCAACAGAAAAACAAATTCTGTTTCCTTTTTATGTCTCCAGCTTTCAATAACGCTGTCGAGAGGCACAACCAGCACTGGGAGTCACACCAAAGTGGGAGAAAGACTATTGTGTCGATGGCGGCGGTAATGATCAGCTGAACGGCAGCACCTGTGTTCAGACCCCTGAGCTACTTGAGAAAATGCAGATTAAAGCAGAGACAGGGTGTCACACAGGTACAAGAGGGAAAGCTGAACTGAAAATGACAAAAGTTCAATCCAGCCTCATACCAGGGGCAAGGATACATTACCACACCCCACACCTCCCTACAGACAATCACCCCTCCCAGACAGAACTTGGGTGTCTGGCTGCGAATCACAGTTTGGAGAAGGAAAGCTCAACCGAAAAGAGGTACCTGTGTGTGTGGACCAACCAAGATGGAGCCCCGCCCCCATTCTGAGCTCCAGAATGATCTGTCTGGTATTTTTTAGCATCAGTAACTTCTTGACTTCAAACTTTCAATCTGGCTAGGGGGGCAGGGTTTGAAGGTGACCAGCACACAGTTGGCTGAAGAATGTGGTACAGAACTCCCCTGACTTTGATATCCACAGTCAGACAACTTTGCGCACCTCAGGATCACAACCTCTGTGTCCTTCACTCTAAACACAACGACCACATTCTCGACCGCCTGGACAAGCGGGTAAATGGAAGCGAAGCCATGCCTCCCTGAAGGCTCTCAGCTGCTAAACAACCCCATGGTCTTAATCACACAGACAGGCTAGACTGTCTTAATGAATGGACCGTGGTGTGATCATTCCGGTTGAACAGGTGCTTGAGACCTTATCTTTTAAAAAAAGGAATAACTTGAAAGAAAAACATGAGATAATGGAGTGAGTTCGTGTCTCTGACATGGTATTTTGAACCCAACTGATTATCAATACGTGATTTTCGTCTCCTATCTCTGGCTGTATTTGAGCCAGAAAACTTTAAAAAGAATCAGACACAGATGCCCGTAGACTCTTCCCCACCGTCCTTAGGCTGTGTGCCTGCTAATACCAGCAGTAAGCAACCTCTCATTAAATCTAATAAAAAAAAGCAAGCATTAACTATATGAAAACAGGCCGCTCTGCTCACATAGTCTTGGCCCGCTGCTGCATCGGTGTGTGTTTGTATAGCTAATTGCTCTGACAGGGACACTGTGCGTTTGGTTTGGGAATAATGAACTCCACAAAGGGAAATCTAAGTGAATCTGCGGCATGCCTAAGGAGTCCAGTGTTTGTCCTTCAGACAAAGCTATACTGTATATAATTATAATATATAATATATATAATACGAGTACACACATATTGATAATGCCAATGGCCTAAATTAGCTTAGACCCACACTCTTTAACACATGGCCCAAATATGTCTGCAAGGGCGATGCGTATTAGCAATCTGAAATAGATTTCTAACCATTCCTCAATTGTACTAATGAGATAAGAAGCACTTATCTCACAATTACAGTAGCGCGCTTTGAAGCCACTGGAATCTTAAAGCCTCACGCAGTTTAATTACATGACCTCATTCTTGCTTCCTCAAAACAAACGAAAAAACCCTCGTTTTTCATTTTCCTTTGAAGAGGAAGGGTGTGAGTTGCGGAAAAGTAAAAGGCCATATCTCGAGGAGTCCAACAGTGAGATCTCTGAAGAGGTGGAACTTGCTGTGACTCGTAAGTACTGTTTGTCAGGGCAATAAGAGGAAGGAATGACCTTTTAATTTAAGTCTTGAGGAATAAGTGTGCTTGAGTGTTTGTGTTTGACAGGAAGTGGAGGTGGGGTCAGGGAAGGGGGGGGGGGGCAATCTTATCCAGAAAGAACCATTGTGTGCGTGGGTTTTCATTGCAACTCCCTAATTAGTTTACTAATTAGAGGACTGATTGGCTGAGGAGTTGTTACAGCTGGGTTTGAACAGTTGACCTAAAGGTTATCCCAAAAACCTGCATACACACCGGTCATCCCTGGGTTTGGCCACCCCTGGGTTAGGGTATGTACCACAGCCAATGAACAGCAATGGAGAAAAGGGGTCCTTGAGCAAGCTGACTTCTCGTCTGCCCGACGAGATAAGCACCTGATCAGAAAGGTGCCATCTGACTCCAGGGCGTCTTTTCTTTTTCCTATACTTTCGACCGCACACTCTTTTTATTGCTGTTTGCCCAATTTTTTACCACTCAGCTGTGACCAGGTATCACTCAAGTGTTACCCATTGACTGACAGAGATTGGGGATCATGCATCATCCCTGTGGTTAGACTCGCATGATTTGATTTGAGGTTTGTCATCAGGACTCTCCAGATGGGACTCGGACAGCCATGGCGTGGGATACAGCAAGGACGTGCCCATAGTGGCTTCTTCTCACCAACAGAGGGCGCCTAGTCAAATAAAACGCTCTCTTTCTTTTCGGTCTACTATATAACATCTCACAGCATGTTCTGTCTAATTTTTCCATGAATTTTGGTTCTCAGAAAGCCGGTTTGTTAGATTTCAGACAACTACAAGTAGATTGAAACTGTACCCTACATCCTACCTGTAGGACATTACCAATATTAAACCATATTTGTATTATTATTATTATTATTATTATTGTTATCATTATTATTACTGTTGTTGTTGTTGTTGTTATTGTTGTCCATCACTGCTTAATTTTCTAGTGTTTTTTGGAGAAGCTGCAGAGAAAGAGGAATGCTTTCAAATGAAAATTTCACAGGACACAATATCCTTATTGTTCTAGAGCCAGAAAACAATCTTGAAAGCAGGTTTAAAAGCTCCTCTTCCCGTTTCATCCCTTCAGGTTTCGTCTTGATGTAAAAGACCCGAAATAAATACATATAAGGGATGTACTGCGGCTTTGTCGTCCCTGAAAGCAGGCCAGAAACACAAAATACGGGCCTCCTCATTAAAAGCAACGGGCCAGGAGTTCAATGCTTTGCATAAATTACACGTCTTCCAGAGTTCTTAGTTTACATCCATGCATAAAGAACAGCCCCTTTTCCTCATTAAGATCTTTTCAAATTACTGCATTCCAGTTTGAATACAACTTGTTTTGCTCGCCGTTCCTATTTTGTCCATTCATATAAATAAACATCAATCATAAATTAAGCACATTAATATGTAATATGTTTTCTTCGCATTGTAAATTTGCTGCTTATTTGACATTTTCATCCAAAAATAAATTACCTTATTGGCGTCAGCTGGATGTTTTGATGGAGTTAAAATCAGTCTGTTTTTAATCTCCAATCTGCCCGCCTGTGAATAGCCATCGCAACAACGCCCTCTTAGGTTTCAGTGACATAGAGCCTTCACCTCCGTAACAGGGCACATTATTCTTCCTGTCTCTCCTTATCTACTACGCAGGGACATTTTTCTTCATCCCCACGGACGCGTCTCACAGGGTCTCTGCTCAAACCCGTAATTAGATGGAATCTGAAAGCTCGTCAATAACTAAAAAAAAACCTGTGACCCATGCTAGGTGGTATCGGACTTTTGAGAAGGAGTAGGGGGAGTCTCTGCGAAAATGCCTGATCTTCAACCGGGACGGTCTCACTGCCAAATATGCAGTGAATCTGTGAGGAAACTGATTAACAGCAGTCAGAACTAAAGCCACATCGTAAACTTTTAGATGTTTTACTATAGGTTTGTGTTGGCTGGTGGACTCACCCCTTCCCCTTCTCAGTCCTTAGGTTTATCGGTTGGTACTGTAACTCCAGCTATCATGGGCTGTCTTTGTTTCTATTGGATACTTTCGTCTCACTTGGTGTTTTTTGATGTGTGCATCAGGTGCAAATCTGAGTTGAATTCCAAAACCCGAAGGATTGCCACTCTTAATTAAGGAATTGAGTCAGTATCGGTGGAAGCCTATGTAGGGCCCTAAGCAAGCACCAGCACTGGCACCCCCTGTCTGAGACAAAGTGAAATTGGCTTGCTTAGTCAGCACCCCATCAGAAAATGGAGCCCTAGCCAGCGTAAACTCCACTCTACACTGTCACCTGTTTGGTTGACCGGCCCTGGTTGAAGTTACCTACTTTCGCAAATACAGGCTACAGTTACAAAGAGTAATAATTTGAATTGTAGCCCAAAAGTTGTAGATTAATGACCTGACATTTATAACACATTAGCTGATAATTAAGTAGTCCTCATGAGGAAAAAAAGAAGGTTGAATAACAGTATTTTCTTATACATTGCCTGGCCAAAAAAGGTCACACATTTTAATATTTCATTGGACCACCTTTAGGCTTGATTATGGTGCACATTTATCATGGCATTGTTTCTACATGCTTATGCAACATCTCAACTTTGTTTTTCCATCCATATTGTCACGCTCAGCCCTGCCCAGCGTGTCCATTTCCCAGTGTTTCCCTCAGGCGGGGCTTAATCAGCCTCACCTGATCCTCATTGTGCTTGCCTAATGTGTCAATCCCCTCGTTAGCCCATGCACACCTGCCTTGCGTTTCCTCCTTGATGTCCTGCCCTATTTTGTCAGTCTGTGTCCTGTTCCCCTTGTCGAGTATTGTTAATGTTGCCTGTGGTTGGTGGCTCCACTCATTCCCTAATAAACGCCCCTGTGAGGGGTTCTTCACCCCGCAGCCTGCATTATGGGTCGTTCATCCCGCCACCGACGTGACACATATCTGCATTCTTTCTCACCAAGATCTCATACAGATGACGGGAGTTGACCCACTCTGTACATTCTTCTGCACATCCCAAAGACTTTCATTGGGGTTTCCCATTAGGAAAGAAATTAGAAGAAACCTGGCCATTCAGTAGATTCAGGTACTCAGTTCACTTTACTGCTGCATAACATTGCTGAGCTGTAGTAATGATCCACTCATTGGTTTTTAAGTACTGTATTTGCTGATTTAAATTCAAATGGTGACTTTTTTTCTTTTGGCCAGAGACTGTATCATCACTTTATACAGTATAAACAGGGGCCTACAGGAATACAGATAATTCCTTAGCAGATTCAGTTAACATAAAACACTATAACAGTAACAAAAATCTCCTCAGATTTGGTCACAGCTAGCTGGTCCCATTCAAAGAACCTCCCCCCCACAGAGTGGCTGGCCTGGTTAGAGTGCTCTTTCTGGAAGCTCCTTCAGCTCAGACAGCAGTGAATCGGCCCGGTGTCAGTCACTGGTCCTGACCGGGAGCTGACTGCCGGCGGGACTTAATCTGCTTTATTATAATATAAGGGGATATCGGGTAGCCTGGCTTTGCCCAACAGCTGCTGAGTAGAGAGTGGATTTCTTGGCCCGTCAGTCAGGAGTGGGTCATTTCCCCCCCCCCCCCCCCCCCCCCCACCCAGCCACACGCCGCGCAGCTGCTCAGGCTACCAAAGCGAATGGCCACGTGTGACGGGGGTGTGGTGATGGGGAAGTGAAAGCGACGAGTCACTGAGCGGGGAATCACTGGAGTCTGTGTACAGAGAGGAGTCAGTGGAGTCTCTGTACAGAGAGGAGTTACTGGAGTCATTGTGCAGAGGAGTCAAGGAGCAGAGAGGAGTCGCTGGAGTCACTGAGCAGAGAGGAGTCACTGGAGTCATTGTGCAGAGAAGAGTCACAGAGCAGAGAGGAGTCACTGGAGTCACAGTGCAGAGAGGAGTCGCTGGAGTCACTGAGCAGAGAGTCGTCGCTGGAGTCATTGTGCAGAGAGGAGTCACAGAGCAGAGAGGAGTCGCTGGAGTCACTGAGCAGAGAGGAGTCACTGGAGTCATTGTGCAGAGAAGAGTCACAGCGCAGAGAGGAGTCACTGGAGTCACAGAGCAGAGAGGAGTCGCTGGAGTCACAGAGCAGAGAGGAGTCGCTGGAGTCACAGAGCAGAGAGGAGTCGCTGGAGTCACTGAGCAGAGAGGAGTCACAGAGCAGAGTAGACACAGGTGGCACAGAGCACTTTATCCCCTCTGATGCCAAACTATCATTGGCATGAGCTACCACTACCACCGCTATCCACCCATAATCCTTTAGTGACGGCGGAGGCTGACGGCACGCTAACAGCACGGTGGGCTAAGAAAGGCGACTCTCTTTATTTCCGGTGCGCTGTCACAGACCTGACACCATAATCCTTTCAACATTTTGTCCCCTTTTCTGCTGAGAAACTTTCAATCATCCATTGAGCACGAGCACTTCAAGTGCGAGTCGGGCGCTCATCTCTAATACTTCTGAAACCCTTAAACTCTGCCATTCTCTCCAGTCTTTTAAGTAATGCCAAGGGCTTATTCTTAAGGGCTCGGGAGGGCAGAGAAAAAGTAACCTGTGCTTCATATCATTGGATTACAACAGTAATTTTGGTCACAACACAAACGATAGTCCCCTTCATGTAAGCAACAGCCACATTTTTGTTTAAATATGCTTTGTGTATTAATAAATGGGATATCAGTTTAGCAATTCCTTTATTATCCTTTAAACCCATCTACTTCCCACAAGCTCATTCTGCTAATAACAACAATTTGGTGTAATGGACTTACGAAGATGCCCCAAAGTGAATTATAGAGAATATCCAAGTTAATAAACAAAAATAAACTTAAAAAAAAACTATAACAATTGTTTCTTTGATCTTTTCATGATCATATGTGTCATTCTTCAGTGGTGCGACACACTGGATGTCTAGCGCCACCCAAGGAGCGGAGGGTAACTGCACGGTTCTGTATCGCAGCTGATGGAAACCCGTGACATTTAGCAGCAGTCAGTTACATTACCCGTATGGGAGACTGAGTGGAAATGAAAATCTATTACCTATCCTGTGTTATTTTTACCTGATATGTTAATGGGTTTTATAGGTGACAGGCTGTCACAGACTGACATCCCACAACAAACCTGTTCAACTGAGTCACATACACAGGCTGTGTGCAGTGCAGTTAGGTGAATGCAGTTAGTCGAGTGAAGCACTGAAGACGGCCAAACTTAACAAACAAAATTAAACATTTGGCAGTAATGTATTGAATTTAAAAACTAAAAGCTATCGTTGTTATTGGTGCTGAAAATGATGCTTCAGTTGCGCTTACAGTGACCCATCAGAAGTCTAGCTCCACCCCAAGGAGTGGAGGGTAACTACGTGTTTCTGTCTCGCAGACATGGAGACGTGACATTTAGCAGCAGTCAGAGCGTAAGGCATGGTGGTAATCAAGTTCAAGAGAACCAATGTGGTCCAGTGAGATTGTATAAACAATCCCAATACTCTTTAATATCAACACATCAACTACCTCATAAGAAGAATATCCTTCAGTCCATTGACTGTCTTATTCTCAAAGCAGACAAAGGGTAAAACTGTAAGTGATGTGATCTTTGAAATGTATATTCCAAAGTACATGCATACAAGTATGTATAAATGGATATATATGTGGAGGAGAATGGCCATTTGGCTGACAGAGACATAAAACCCAAAGCCTTGAAGTCAACAGCATATAGAATTACTAATTATTCGGAAAAATAATTTAACATTTCCTGAGACTTGGCTTTGAATACTAATCAAGGCAACTTGCAGTGCATATGGATTTTAATTAAATGTAGTTCAGGCAAAAAGCAGAACGCTATCGAAAGTAAATGGTGCATACATATTACTTGGGAAGTAAGATGCGTTAGAATATCAAGTTTGACAATGTAAATAAATTCAGCAGAAGAGCATGGGATTCTGTCCCTGCTTATGATGTCAAGTGTTTATGTTAGCTAGATGTTTTCTGTTAGCTATATGCTTTATTTTAGCAAAGTTTGCATCTGTATTGCAGATGCATCCAGATGTTTATGATGAAAGGTGGAACACATGTAAAGCCTAGCTGGCCAAAGGTATCTTACAGTCTGATACTGGAGATATAATTAATAGTGTTTTTGCCCAACTACTTAACCACTGAGCTACTGGTATGGTACTTTATCACTGGTTTGAAATACTGGGGCTTTACTCTATCACTGCTGAGATACAGTCGAGTTCCGATGTCACTATGACACCATGTCACATTGTGCCAAGCATCAATTATCAGTCACTCTTGGATGGGAAACAGATCCATCCTCATTGTCAGCCCGTCCATATTCATTAATGCCGCTGACAGCACGGTGTGGCTCGA
>JAODKL010035362.1:0-18971 GCA_026780765.1 Petrocephalus schoutedeni
GCAAAATATGCCTTCAGGTTTGACCTCAGCACACTGGATTTAGGGTAGGACACATGTATTAGACAAAGAAGCAGACAAATTATTTTCTTGTTATCCAGTGTTACTGCTTACATAAACTGGCAAAAAAAACAGAAATAAGTAAAACCAAGAGAGGAACTTGCGTTTCGACCCTCCACCCTCTTTGCATGGCGGACGCCTTAAGCGAGTGCATGTACCAGATTTGCAGCCGTTATTAAATACATGCGCAAAGATGGCATCAGACAGATGAATTATTGAATGCCCTGCGGTGGCTGTTATTCCTCCGGGGACAAAGCGCTCCACCTCTGCCTGCACATGACCATGAGTGGCAGCAGTGATCACCAGCACTCAGGCAAGGTGACTTTTACAAATGTCAGGCCTCCCTCTAACACCACCCCAGCTCAGGGAAGACAGAATGATGTCTGTCACTCTCAAGTGAGCGAGCACGCTATCTTACTCCGTTTTCGGCACAGACAGAAAAGGGAAAACAAAAAAACCACGGCGACTGGAAATAGGACCGCCACTATTGCGTGCTGAAAAGGCAAGTCTTTTCCTGAAGGGCCTGGAACTGTCGCAGATTCAATGTTCAAAGGAAGTGTTTCTTAATCAGAATTATATTCCGGTGCACGGCAGGGATCAGCTACGGGCCACATGTTTATCATAAATAAGTGCTTCTGCGTTCACTTACGACGCAAGCCCAGGCGACTCGCGGAAGCCGCGCCCGCGGTTTCGAGCGCCGCGGCACGAATTGTCTAATTACTCCCTTATCTAGGCCGTGACGTTGGTGAAGCTCGAGAAATGTGCCGTAAACAAGCCACCCGGAGGGTCCTCGGCCTCGCCGGAGCCCCACTGCTCCCAGATTTTCCCCGGGGAGGGTCTCCAGACGAGGGGCACTCCTGTCATTGAAACCAGCGGGGCAACAGCAAACTCGTCAGCGATGCGGACCCCGGCCAATCTAGGGGCCTCTGTACGTGAGCCGTGTCTCCTGGCTGCCCGGGGGGGGGGAGCCCTTCAAAATGCCAGTTCTTTTGCAGCCAGATGGTGGCAATCAACAGCTTCATAATTTATAGGGAAGTCAATCCTCTTTGTGATTATGTCCAATGTCCCCCTAGCTTGTCACTGATACACATCCTGTAGTGTCCATGTCCATTTGGATCTTGGATCTCTCACCGACTGCTACCCGCAACATATATGATGTCACTTTTCATCACTTAACTTTCTTCTAACTGTTATTGCCTTCCCTAAGACACTGGATCTTCTCATAATATACCCAAGATTAATACATAATTGAGTCTACTTCTCTGGAGCAGGTCCAGTTCTGTACCTCTGGGGCAGGACAGCATGTCTCCTACCTGGACTTGAATACCCAGCCTCTTGGATGCAGTTCTTTAAATTTAATACTTCCTGCCATCTGTTCACGAGGCAGAAATGACCATTAACTAAGAAGTACTATACCCAGCAGGAGTCTACAGGACAGCTCAGAGTGGCCAAGAAGGGGTCAGAACACAGAAATCAGACAGGAAGTGATGTCTGACATTTAGGAAAGTGACTGGCTACGTGACACCCGCAGTAATATCCTTCTGTTCCAGGGGCACATTAATTTAATACATTAGAGATGACCAACGCTGATCCAAGTGGCATTAGAGATCACAGACACTGATCCAAACTACATTAGAGATCACCGATGCTGATTCAAACTACAATCGAGATCACCAATGCTGATCCAAACAACATCAGAGATCACGATCCAAATGACATCAGAAATCACAGATGTCAATCCAAACCACATTAAAAATCACCGTCACTCATCCAAACTACAATAGAGATCACCATCACTGATCCAAACAGCAGAGGTCACAGACCCTGATCCAGACTACATTAGAAATCATTGACACTGATCCAAGCTATTGTAGGGGTCAGCAGTGATAATTCAAATGACAGCAGGGATCACCAGCTCTCTCTCTTCCACAAACAGAGCCGAAGTCGGTGGTCCTGACACTGAGAAAGAGGCCAAACCCGGGGTACTTGTGATACCTCCACAGAGGATCCATTACAGCTCAGCTTGGCGTAACGCGCTTGGTTGCCCGCGTGTGAGCGATCCACGAACGAAGAAAAGCGATCAGGGTGACTCATGCCTGGAAACTTGGGTGCTCATGTTGCCCCTGTCTGAGACAGATACTGAGGACAGGATGAAGATTAAGGAATACTGTGTATGGAGGCTGCCTGACTGTTATCAGAGGCGGACCGCTCTCGTACAGGTCTAAAAAAGGTACCTGGCCAAACACAGGAGGATCCACTAGAGTTAAAGCGTTACTTCTAGCCATACAAATGGCCAACAAGTGTGCAACGGAAAGCAATGGTCTTTCACTAATATCATCTGTGTGGTAAATATGAAAAATTAATAGTCGACATTTCAGTCGAGTGCACACATGAATTAATCATTTGAACATTGAGTACAGCACACACTTACACGCATGCATACTTTGTGTGTACATGGTTTTTAAATGGAATGAAAATTGGAAGACTCAAAGCATAAAAAGATCAGAGGGCGTAAGCAAAAGAACATGGTGTCATGCTTGAAGTGTAGACACCACCTTCAACATGCTAAATGATACAAAATCAAAGAATACAGGTTTCTGCTTCCTTTGGCATTTTCCGGGAAACGCACGCTGGAAATCGTTACCGGGTTTGAAGTAAATCTGCTGCCAACCACCAGTCTAAAAAAGATGAGGTTTATATAGCGTGGACAACAAAAGGTAGCTCTCTCCATTGTACACAGTGGTGCCCCTCCCCCAGCGTTTAAAATTCTGCTCATGAGTAACTCTGCCAGTGTGGCTCGCCGTCGTGTAGCTACAGCCCTCTCATCTTCATTCTCACTCGATAATGAACACCCCCACCCCCCACCGCCGCACGCGTCCCACAGCTCTCCCTCAGCCGCCTTCTCCCGGTTCCTCTTCATCCTCCGGGGCCCCCCAGCCGCTGCCCTCTGGGCTGCACAGAGCGAGGGCTCGAGATTAGGCGGAACATTCCAGAAGCGCCGCGCGGGCCCCATTCTGCGTGACAGGTGAGGAGGGGGGGGTGTTGGAGTCTCGGGAGCGGGAGTCAGATCGCTGAGGCCGTCGTGCCGATCATACCCACCTGTCCCTCATTCCCAGCCAGTTTTATAAACTGGCCTGCCCGATTGTTTTATTTTCTGCCTTGAGGAGCAATCCACACACCCCCCCAAGCTCGCCCCTCATACCCCGGCAAGCAAACACCTTCCTGTCTTCACCCAGTCCGTTCGTTCCTGTTCAGTGCCCGGCTGGAACGGCAGCACTCTTTTAAAGTACACCCCCCCCGTAGTCAGCCCGGCCTGGTCTCCCCTGTATAGGATACTCCCCATCCCAATAAAGATTCCCCCGGCTGCCCGGCCTTTATCCCGAGGCTCTCCTCACCGCTTCTGATGCTGCCCGCGAGCCGCAGTCTTCAGACTCTCACTCCCGATTCGCTCAGGTCCCCAGATTGTTCCTCGAGGAAGCCGGACGGTGAAGACACGCAAAATCCAAACTATCGCTATCGGCTAAATGGGCTGCAAACGGATACCCCTGAGTCACTGCTTCAGATAAGCAAACATATATTGAGCATGATTTTGTCTTTAAGGTTTTGACTATATGGTTCAAAGAGTCCATCTGATTTCAGCCAGGAAATCTGGGCTATTTATCCTGTCTGAGATAGCATCCTGGTGAGGCTCTGCAGCGAAATAGCCACATCTCTGAATAGTCTATACTGTATATTCACCATATATACAGAGAGAGAGAGAGAGAGAACTATAAATGGCTGAGGATGTAAGTACACTTCCATTACATTTCTCCTTTGTCCATTTTCCAACTTTCCAGACCACCATAAGGAGGCTTTAGTTTAGAATGGGCCTCTCAAAATATGGTAGCCCATTTTCCAAGGGAGGCAGTGTCTGCTGCCATTAGCCCCACTAATGAGGAAAATGGTGCTTCCCGAATGGATTTTTGACACGTGACTGCAGGATCCGGGGACAAGCATCCCGCAGAACGTCTTTCCAAATATAACGCGCTGCCGCCGCTTCGGACCCAGTGCCGTACGGTATCAAGGACCCTCTCGCCGGAACTACTTTCCGGTGGGATCACCAGGAGTTAGACCCAAACCTCTTTCTCATTTTCTGCACATCACGCTCTTATAATACATTTATACAATACAGAATGTGATGCTCGCACAGACTGGCTGCTGCTGCCGTGGGGCTGCTCCTCGCTGTTGTTTTTATTAAATACATTCCACTTGTGCATTACTAATAAACTTACAAAGATCACCCCTGGTGCCTGCGTTAGTCCCGTTAACTTAAAATTACGGTCTAACTTATTTTTTCAACAAAATACACTGAACACGGCAACTTCTTCGTCCAATATCTCAGTTTGGAAAAGCAAATACTTGGCTGTGAAAACAACATCTATTCGGATAATGGAAAAGCACATTGCAACCTTTGTGAGTAATTAAACTCTTAATGTGATTTTAAACAGATATTGCTCGGAAACTTTGAGGTCTTCCACTCCACACTGTTAGGAAAACCTTCCTGGCACAACTACAAAAATGATTTAATGGCCATTTAAATAGTTAAAGGCCTCATAACTGGACTAATTTAATTAGTAGTCATAAGTAACGTGTACAGCTGGAAAGAACGGGACGTTTCTATTTTGTGAATGATAACATCCAGTCATTTTAAAAGTACTTTGCATTTAAGAAAAATAACCGAGAGCAAAACGGATTGTTTTTATCCAGTCCCGGTAATTGTATTAGCACAGGCGTGCTTCGCTGCCCTAATTGCGAACAGAACTGAAGATCCTACAAACAGGCAAATTGGGGATTCTTTTTTTTTTTTTTTTTACTGGATCGCCTCCCTAATTCATTCATTATTAGCATATGAGTTACAGTTGAAAGATTTTAACTTTATGGATGAATTCCCTTTCAAGAGGCCGCACGCACGGCGTGGGGAGGCATTTAGAATAGATGATTAAGGTTGCCTGCGATTTGCTTTTTCTCCCAGTTTTTTTTATTTTTTTTTGATAATCAAAAGGCTCAGCCAGCGAAAACACGGTCCGATGGGGGATTCATCACGTCCCCGCAGTCTGAGAAATGCACATTAGTTGTCAGCAAATTCCGCAATCCGGCAAGGCGCCGCACA
Organism: Petrocephalus schoutedeni; assembly: GCA_026780765.1. NCBI lineage: Eukaryota > Metazoa > Chordata > Actinopteri > Osteoglossiformes > Mormyridae > Petrocephalus > Petrocephalus schoutedeni. The sequence goes on from JAODKL010035362.1 coordinate 5,207, forward strand.
ATACATCTGTAATAACAGCTTAGCGCGTAATAAACAGGGCGCCTCGCCATGCTAATGAACTGCAACTCCGAGGCCGCTATAGATTTTACGTTTCTGAAGCTTTGTAGTTTAACTCTCCCCCGACTCGTGTAAAAACAGCTCTGCCACAGATCTCTGAGATCTCCCTGTGTCTCTCTCTCAGACAAACACGCGATCTCTCACACCATCGCTAATGTCTTGGCGCGGGAGTTTTTTCTCCCAAAGACTGAATATAGGCAGACATACAGATACAAAGCAATGCATGGGGGGGGGGGGGGGGGGAAAATCTTTCAAGGTAATGAGTGATCCTCCTGCAAGCCTACATGAAAATAGACAAAAGATTGCAGCATAGAACCAGTATCTTTTAATCATTAAACACCAAACTACTTCAGCGTGAGCCAGTGCCAAAACAACAAAGAAAACACTGGTGACTAGCTAAGAGAAGTAGAGAAGTAAGAGAAGTAACTAACCTATATAAAACAAACAGAAATTAATTGACATATCTAACCCTCCTTCGAGTCAAACACACAAAAAAACAATGCAGTACAAAACTGGCACTCATCCCAACCATGTGGTACTAATCACAAGGAGATTCTCCAACCATCCATTGATCAATTAATCTCAGGCGGCGGGGGGCCCGTGACCTACCACAGGCAGCAAAGGGCACCAGGTTGAGGTACACCCTGCATGGAATCCTTTCAGTTCCTTCTATGCAATCTTTAAATCTACACTGAATTTTGAAGAACCCGGTACTTGATGAGCAGATAGAAAACTGATTGATGGCTGCTGAGGAATATTTCTGTAACATTAAAGGACTGCTTGTAAATAATGCAACTCTAATATCCGCCCTGAGCCGCTAACGATTAGCCAAACAGATATCTGATATTTCTGATGCATTTTTTCAGCTACAGTAGCATTCTTTTTCAGACTGAGAGAATGTACACGTGCAGATGAGCCCTAATGAAAGGCGTTGTTCAATTTGCTCAGCGTGATCCTACTTGACAGCTAAACCAGAGAAGTCTAGCATTCACAGCAAGACGCTAAAAGCAAACATGAATTAAGGATAATTGGTAATTGGACTTGAAAACGGAAAAGCAGACAGAGTCGTCGGTGTTCTGAGGAGGCAGCGGACTGTGAATGCTGATGTTTTTTTTTCGGGGGTTTCTGCGTGAGCGGTCGGCCGACAGGTCTGATTCCGTGGTTGGGGGAGTGATGCGCGGCAGAGGCTGGAGTCACCGTGCCATTTCACCGCAGCTCTTCAATTAAGGACCGTCTGGCAGATGAAAAACCAGACGCAGTTACATGGCATCAAAACAGCAATTCTAAGCGTGCAAGACAGCCCCTAGGCGACTATAAAGGTCCACCTTGCTGGGGGGGATCCATATTCCAGCCCATCACTGCCAAACAGTCATGCCCAGATGCTGCATATCTGGCGCGAAATTATCCATTTCTTCGACACAGATGTTTCATATCCTTGTTTTATTTCCTCCTAATTGCTCGGCTATGAGCTACCGTACATGTGACACTGAGTGTCTGTCAAAGGATCTTTGGCAGTTGGGCTGCCCATAGACAGAAGAGCGGGGATACACTTAGAGCTGTATGTAGAGCTGCAGTCTATCAACCCGCAAATTTAGTATGGGTAGAAAAGATCTGCAAACAGCCAGTAACCCGCGGCATCATATATATACACAGAGATAACAATCCCATTTGTCAACTGCCTGACATTTCAGCACCGAATTCCGCAGGATGCGGCGTGACTACAAGGGAATCCAATCACTCTGCAGCATGTAAATCCAGCCAATGGGTGGCCAAATCCCCTCTCCCCCACCCCCCATGAGCCCAAGGAGCGAGAACACGTCGCTAAGATACAGGAACTACCGCGGCTCCGCTGCTCAAGATGAGCTTCATCTGCCAGAGCTGAAGCTGCAAAGAGATGCTTCTGTTGGCTAATCCCACAGCACCGGGATGTAAAGACTTCAACAGCGTTTGCTCCTTTTAGAATAATCAGCCACTCTCTTGGGGTTTATACAGCTCATAATCATCCTAATACTTATATATTTTAATTGACTGTCAAATAAACAGTAAACAGCTCTCAATCACTCTGCCTTTTCTTCCTAATCTGTATTTTTATCTGTGATGTCGGTCAATTAGCCAACTGTCTCGAGCTGTAAACACTCTGAAATTGTGTGCGTAAATTGTTCTGAATCGTTTCTTTGGTATCATGAAGCTGATGGGTAGCTTTGTAGGCTCATATCTCCAGGGTCAGAATTTCTAGTCCTGCCTAGCCCCCAAGTGGGAAGCTTGTGCGTACCAGCCAAGAACATGCAGTTATGGGGAATGGCGTCCCTAAACGGCCCATTGTGTTCCCGATGATGGACCGGCATACTGCCGACGGGTGTCCCCCCCCCCCCACCTGGCACCCTGTGCCTCACGCGATAGGCTCGCCTCGACCCTGCATTAGGGAAGCGGTCACGGAAGATGGATGGATGGATTGTGAATTATACTGTGCTATAGTACAAGACAAATGTTGTCTCTCAAATGATGCACCTCATTTGAGAAACTGGAGGCAACCCCGGCCATCTGATGTCACGAAGCGGAGCGACCAGCCGCGGCGGAACCCATAAATAACCCAATCTGACGACCTGAGACTCAGGCGTGAGATGAGTCCCCGGTCCGGGGCTGTCCGCCATCCTGCCTGCGTGCGCCACGCGCCAAAGAACAATAAATCACCGGCTGTAATGAACACGCAGTGCTGGAAATGGGACAGAGCGGCTCCGGCCTGCGGGAAACACCCCGTCTGGCGGCCGGGGGCAGCGGGCGGCCGCGGGCAACCTTCCCGAGGGCCGTGCCAGCGACGGGGCCCTGGCAGAGGTGCACGAGTCTGGCTACGTGAAAGCATCTCCCCAATAATGATGAGCCGGCCGGGCGCCCTCTCAGAACGTCACGCGACCTTGACAGAGTAAACAGAGGCTTGAGGAGCGCAGGGTCCCCCCACGAATCTCGCCTCTTCAGGTTCTGAGTTCTTGTTTCGCGACTAACTACTAAAAGAACAGGAGTAACAGAAATCCCTGTGGTTTCAAGAAGATATTATCAGGTGCTTGTGGGGAGGGAATTAACCATGAATTTAAGGACCCAGTGCAGAAGCTCAAGGGGTCCTTATATATTCATGGTAACACTGCCCATCTGGGGGGGCAACATCCTTACTGGAGGATCATAAAAAAACATAAAAGCGATTTACCAGCCTTGAAGGCGAGCAGCACTTTATGGTGGGATTAGAGTGACAGAGGACGGCGTTTGAATCGGGCCGGACTGCGTGATGGAGCGCGAGCCGGGGAAAGTGGGCTGGAAATGAAAAGCCCCTTAATTGGCGGGCAGGGCACAGCAGCCTAATAACGCAAAACCGGGACCGGCGATCCGAGAGAGTCCCGGGGGGGAGGCTGCCCTCGAACGCGACCGAAAGGCTCCGCTAAAAAAAAGAAGACGGGGCTTTTTTAAAAGGGGGGTGATATCCGCTAAAGCAAACAGATAATAGGAATGACCCGGGAGAAGCCGGGAACTGTCGCGGGGAGTGAAGGAGCCGTGACAGACTCCCGGCAATTTGTCCCCAAAGCTGCGCCGTTATCAGCCGTCAGCCTGTCCGGACGGGGTGGGGGGGTGGGGGTGGAGAGCCATTACAGAGTCGTCCCTGCTGATTAAAGAGCTGGCCAGAGGCAGGCCGTGCCCCCCCCCCCCCCCCCGACCCCTGGTGGAACTGCCCCCTCATATCACGACGGCTGACCTTGTCACTGCCCCGCAGAGCGCGAGGCTCAGGTGCTGAGCGCTGTCGCTTTCTGCATTAGTCACAGCTAATGAGAACGAATTCCCCGTAATTAGAGCTGCTATTTTCTGATAATTGCCCTATACGCAGTGCGCAGGGCTAACCTAAATGCCCCGGCCGGGGCATCTAGAAGACCGTGATCGCGTGGCGGACGAGCCTCACCTTTTCCGCCGTGCCTTTGTGACCCCTTAGAGTGACGATGTCACTGGGAAGACACCTTGGGAAGAAGCTGCAGACTCCCAGCACCAGAGGACCATCGCAATGCGGCTTCGTTTGCATATTTAACAATTTACTAGTTTAAGTAATTATATATCACAGAGCAAGAGCTGTTTTCATGCAACATGGCTTTTTATAATAGGTTATATAAGAGGCTTAATTACCGTACTGTTAATTTTATCACATCACCAACTGATATTATTGTTAGCTGATTTTTTTTGTTTTGATTTAGTTTGCTCCATAAAGCGCATCGGTTTGTTAAATAGAACACGGTATAATGCAGCTATACTCTGAAATTGCGTTTCAAATCAAAAGCCCTGCCAAGCAATCTTTGATAACGCGTAAAAAGGCGTAACGTACAAAACACAAACAAATGCAGGCAAACATTATGGATCGGGTCAGTGCCCTGTCTGTAGCTGCTGGGTGAAGAAGCCACCAGCAAACTCAGCAGGCACCAAGGGAAACAACCATCTCCATCTGACCCCTGCTGACGACCAGGCTGTTATCTCAAATGGAAATGAAATAACTACAAACATGTACAAATCTGACAGATAGGAGCAGAGCCTGGATTCCTCTTAGCGATGAGGAAGTCAGTTTCTGGACCGGAGCCTGAGGGGAGTTTTCAATTTTATTCATGCAATTTTTATATAGCGCCTTTCAGTCGGCCCAAGGCACTTTACATGGGTGTAATACATTCCTACATCATCTGGACACAGTAATTCAAACATGGGGAAAAAGGGAAGACAGGGAATTGAAAGAAAGAAATAAAACCTCTGGGGGTCCAAGGCCAACTGCCCCCCCTCCCCCCCCAGGCATGCTAACAAAGGAGAAAGGAGAGGAGGAGCTTCTTGCTAAAAGTGAGGTATAAACTGTGGCTGAGGTCAAAGTCCATCAATGGCTCAGCTCTCTGTGCTGGCCTGTACGGGTTGGCAGATTGAAGGCTGCGCCCACGATGCTGCAGTCCGGGAGTCAAATCCACAATCTCACCCCTCCACTGGACTGGACCAGAACTCCAGCTGCAACCACCCGGACATGTGAGACATATATGTAAATAAAATATAAACTGTGAAAAAACACGATCGACATCTGCTTATTTATGTAATACTCTGTTTTTTTGGGTTTGAGGTGATTTAATCGCGTCAGCTTTAGGAAGACGCCACCGTGAGAGATCAAACAGAGCTGTACAGAACCCCATCCTCCAGGGGGCACTCTATAGACTGCCTCGGATCTAATGGAAGTGAATTAATGTCACCGATGCCACCGAGGGAATGGAATTAGACAGTGACACACAATGCAGTTGTCATGTCGTGGTGCCGCGGCCGGGCCACGTGTCTCATGTCCAAAGGGCTCAGCAAACAGGTCAGGAGATGGAGGATCACGGCAGGGGCCAGCGCTGCCATGGCAACGTGAAGCCTGGCTGAGCGCCGATGCTCAGTCAGCACGCCTCGGATGTGTAGTGCTCAGGGTCACGCCAAGAACCACATTAATTAGCCACTATTGAGAGTAAATATCCCTGCGAGGACATTCTCCGCGCGGCAGTGTGAGCTTGCCTTTCTTGCAGTGGCATGCCGCGCACCACGTCTTTGCAATCAGCCGCATCCCTGTTAGACATCGCACCCTAGATTTTCACTCGACTCGCAGACTGCATCTGATTGGACAGAGGCTTCGAAGAATTCTCTGAGAACAGCGGACAAACGGGAAAGATGCAGTGCTGACTATCCATGCTACACTCAGCGCTATTGCCCTTTCATTTGCTTGCAATGCTATTGTGTGGTTTTTTCCCCCCCAGTGTTCTTGCAGCCAATGGGAAGCCCCAGCTGAGCACACAGAAAGACCAATAGCACGAATGCTGAAGAAACACCCGTACTGACATCGCAGCACGGGTGAACTGGCCAGTCCAAGAGGGGAAATTCTAAAAATAAAAGATTATTTTTTCCCTTTCCTAGCCAAGGTGTTATCTGTCTTGTGTCCTGTGCTGTTTCGGATAGACTCCAGCCCATGTGACTCTGCACTGGAATAGTGGCTTTATGATGGATAGCTTTTTTTCTGAATGCTTCTAAAATGATCTAAAATGACCATCTATATTCCAGACCCTTATATATACAGTATATATATATTTTTTGATGAAATCTAAATAAACACCAGCAAGTTAAATTCAAAGTGCAGTTACAAGCTTTAATCCTTATAACCTGCAAAACCAGAGTGTTTTATATCGCAAGTCTGATAATGGCATGAATGGTTTATAATTATAATGGAATAAAAATGGGATAAAATGGCTCTTATTCTGTCCGCCATCTTTTTCTTCCCTTCAGCAAAGTATCCAAGTCCATTTTCATCTAAATGGTGAGCCAGGGAGCACAATGTGCAGACACACGCCCTCCACAACCGCGCACACACACACACACACACTCCACAACCGCACACACACACACATACACACCCTCCACAACCGCACACACACACACACACCCTCCACAACCACACACACACACCCTCCACAACCACACACACACGCACACACACACCCTCCACAACCACACACACACACGCACACACACACCCCCCACAACCACACACACGCAGACAGTGAGTGAGATCCAGTGTTTGCAGATGTAAGTGAGCAAATGGTAAATGATTGCCCTTTGTAATGCAGGCAGCCCGGCATATTGTGCAAATGCTCTGCTCCTTAATGATTTAATTAAGAAGTTCAGCACAGCCAGTGGTTCTGCCATAAGCGAGTGGCAGGGCAGGCCCAGCGACAGCTCAGCCTCTCAGCTAATTGGTCCTGGGCAAACAGATGTGTCTTTTTCCCCCATCCCGTGTTTTTGGCAGAGTCTCTGCGCTTTTTAAATTGGGAGCCTTACCGGGCACACCAAATGTCGCTGAAAGCAATCGGTTTACCAAGGTTACCGCTATCCGGGGATCATTTGACTGTCTACCTCTCACAACAGCAACAACAAAAAAACCCTCTGTGAAAACACTGGGGCTTTTTAAAGGATCTTTAAAATGTTGCACATGTAGAGATTTCCCATCAAAGTGCTTGAGAGAATTTAAAACCTCAAACACAAGTAGGCATTTTAGGGTAAGCTGCCTGCCTATGATGACCTGTTGTTCTGGGCCTTGTGGTGATCAGTAGCCCTATAGACATGTGGGTTACAAAGACAAACCTTCTGTTTGAGCTGCAAGGTAGGGTGATACATTCACACACATTTCGGATGAGTTCCCTTGTCATTTAGAAGGGGGAACCATAGATCTAAACGTGCTTCCTGCGGGCAAGGCACTCTGTCCCTCAGCAAGCGGAGCAATTACCATCCCGCCTCGTTGGGACTATCTGCCCTTAGCTCATAAACCTGGGAACAGCTTATATTTCCCTCCCTTCTGCCTGTAAATAGCTGAACATCTCGTGCCATCTCTCATTCTATCTCTCTTCACCCCTCCTTCTCATCCCTTTGTCGGATCGGCTTAATGCACCACATCTCCAAAGGCATTGGGGGGGTGGGCACCAGTGGTGGACAATTAATCTCCACCCTCCTAAACAATCCAAATCACAAATCTGCAGTTGTTGCCTGTCACATTATAGAAACACAGGGCGACGGAGCTGATGGATCTGCCCTGGGCCATGCCACCGACCCAGTGGCCCCGCGGGCAATTTTCACAAGAGCTCACTTCCATCAGGTTTGGTAATTCAGGCTTATTGATTACCTAGAGAAGGTCGCACACCGTGACCGGACCTCAGTCGGAGCTTTGCCATTTCTCAGCAGTGGGCCAAAACGATCACAAAACAAAGACTCCCCCCCCCCCCACAGCCCTCTTCCAACAGTGGATGACATTTGCTCATAAATCCTGGGAAGCAAAAACAGAGGTCAGCCCCAAAACTTCAAGCTCCTTTGTTCTCCACACGTCCCAAAGATGTAAAGACAGCCTGTTAAGAAACAGATCAATACAGACACCCAGCAGAAATGGCCAGTCTGTTTCACATCTCCCTCCCATTTGAGGAAGAAATAAAAGTTTCTAGCCGGCGTTTGCTGACAATACGCTGGGGACTCTGTTTTACATAGCTGGGCTATGGAGTTTCACTGATTGCCGCAATAAATCACAGAAAAGGTACTGTCATATTCACCATCCCAGTGAAAAAGAAAAGAACAACGAAACATACTAAAATACTAAAAATGAGAAAATATTATGCAGAGAAAAACACATTTAAAACCCCAAGAATTCCTTATGAGCATACATTATACCACAATCCTTTTACCCAGCCTCTGTTGGTCCAAAGATGCAGTTGTAAGTCAGATTACTTCTTTGTTATTCCTGGAGCCAATTACCTTTACCACAGATATTACAGGAACTGATATTGATTAAATGGACAGTGCTCGGAATTGAGATGAGTAAGGATTTAAGGGCCAATGTGAATTAATTAATCCAAGAAAGCAACATAACTCCATTGTTTAATTACAGATGTTAATGGAACTGTCTATGTGGTGCGTTTGTATTTCAATGAGTCCACCACTCTCCTTTGGTTAGCTTTTAGGCCGCAAGATTCCCTCATAAAAGCAGCAAATTAATTAGATAAAACTTATCGCCAGTCAGCACCTATCCAGGCTAATTTTCATTCAAGAAGCGTTTCACTATTTTTTAGCATTCGTTAATGTTGCATATATCCTGTAATTTGACGACAGAATGACTTGAATAAGAGAAAGCTGGCTATTCTCCGGTTAATGGCATGGACCGTAACACTGGTATCGGGTGTAAAGGTGACCGCGATCCATTGTGACCTGTAATTTAAGGAAAAGGGAATGTATGAACTTCACATAAATGGGCGTGCGATTTTAGAATTTCATTTTTAATATAAAAATTCAAAGGATTTTTAAGAAGTGCGACACTGCCACCTAAGGGTGAGATACATTTGATATCCAACTGTTTTGATTGCACCGCACATCATATATATGAGATAACAATAATAACGAACCTTATTAAACGGAAATGATTATGCTTGGGTGTTAAGCACAAATTATTAAAAAATATTTCTTTAAGTCTGCTCTCTCCTTCCGTGCACCGAGATAATTGAGCGCAGACGCTGCGAGTGCCAGTACTGTCGTAAAAAAAGGATGCGTTTTGGAATACGGCAATTTGGCCTTAGACATGCGAAGATGGCAACCTCATTGATTTGCAAGGAAACGTCAAGTAGGTAGGAAAGCATGACTGCAGTCGGAAGTTAAATACTTCTATTTAATCATATTTCATGTTTAACCGTTATTTTAAGTAAGCGACTCGTTTTCATACAGTGTTGTTTCGTTTTGTTCATATTACTTAACAGTAAGACGCACCAAGAAATGCATGCTGGATACTGCCGACTAATCAGTCTCTGTTTGGTTACTGATCCCAGCGCTGATCTCCGTGTTTGTTAGGGTGAGTTCCGTCCTGAACAGGGACGTCAAGCAGTTTGGAAAGCAGCACATGTTTGACGCGAATGAAGAGACGTGTTGGAACTCTGACCAGGTAAAATCGGGCAAGCAGACCAAAAATGCTGTTTATTTTGAGAGAGGAGGTGTTGTTGTGTTTTTTGCAAGTTCATGGGAGCAATTTGTTTGTTTTTAATGCGATTCAAGAGCTTCTGTTTGATTTGGTCTAGGGCGACCATCAGTGGGTGCTTCTGGACTTCCCAAACCCGGTCAAAATATCCACTGTGAATCTGCAGTTTCAGGGAGGATTTGCAGGGAAGACATGTCGATTGGAAGGTAACAGCATCTGCACATTAACAGCATCTGCTAACAACAAGACTGAACTAACACGTGTATCTGCGATTTATATAAATGTAAAAGCCTGATTGAAAATTTAATAACCCCCGTTTTTTAGTAAGGTAATTTAGGTATGTGTTGGAAAAATAACTGACCGATTCCCTTAATCTGATCATGCTATCTATTGCATTTTGACATTATACTGTGGATAATTTGACGTGCATCATGTATATATCTTTTTATTTCAGGTAGTCTGAAAGGTGAAGCATTTGTGAAGCTTACAGTTTTTTACCCCGAGGACAACAACTCCCTGCAAATATCCTTTAAACTTTATAATAGATGAGCACTTGACATTTTAGCAGCGTGTGGAAGATGCACACCTAGCACATAGTAATAATGATGAGTGCATTTGGGTGCTGGGAATATACATTCTAGTTTGCAAATGTGGTTCATCCACAGGGGTAGCACGATGGTGCAGTGGTTTGCACTTTTTCTTAATGCCTCTGGAACCAGGGTTCGAGTCTCTGCCATGGCTCCATGTGTGGAGTTGGCATGTTCTCCCCGTGTCGTCGTGGGGTCTCCTCTGGGTACTCCGGTTTCTCCCCACATTCCAAAAAACATGCCGAGGTTAATTGGAGTCACCAAATTGCCCACAGGTGTGACCTTGTGAGTGAATAGTGTCTGTCCTGCGATGGGTTGGTGCCCCATCCTGGGTTGTTCCGTGCCTTGCGCCCATAGGCTCCGGACCCCCCGTGAACCTGAATAAGGACAAGCAGTTACAGAAAATGAATGAATGGATGTTTGAATGAGCTAAATTCATACAAGGAATTGGGAATCCCAGGCCACACTTACAAGCTAAACCGAAACCTTTTCGTAATAAGTAAGTATTTTACCCACACTGTGCTCTGTCTCCAATTTTTACTCTGGCAGTACGACCAGGCCCTGATAATAGCCATTTACCATGCTCAATTCATAAACTGCTACAACCCCTTAAGTCAGACTTTACTACTGTGTTGTTTTTCTTTTCTTTTTTTTATTACCCTTGACTGCACACCCACAGCTTTCCCATTCAAGAAGCCCCCTCAGTGCAGAGGTTAAAAATAGTGTTTGAGAACAGTACAGACTTTTTTGGAAGAATAATTGTTTACTCCTTGGATTTGCTGGGAGAAGGGGCTTGATAACCGTTTCCATGAGATCGGAATAGAGCCACGGGCGTGGGCTGTATTTGCACTGGAACAGAAGAGCGGAAGATCTCAGGACGGCTGGTATAAAAGTAACCAGACGTGAGGTTGTCTGCATGGTTTTGCTGAGTATTGACTGATTTGGAGAACATGCTCACTCTTATGGAACATCAAAATACGTGTCTCACAGCATGTGCCTTGTTACCTTTGTATGGTCTTTTGGATATTTGATATTTTACTTCCCATGTAATAAAAAAAAGCTGAAATAAGTGGAAAAAATTTGGTGTGTATAATTTTTGTACATCATTTCCGTGGTACTACATCTACCAGAACACAAAGACAGTGGGCCGTAATGTACACAGCTGACACTTTTTAATACCAAGATAAAATAAGTGCTGTATAAGTGCTCGCAAGCGATTGGCCAGGCGTGTCCGTGCGTAACGCCTTTGGAGTAATAGGCTCCGCCTCCTGCTTCCAGCGTCCCTGCAGTCTGCCGGCAGACTGTCCCGGTGTGGCCAACCACGCCTCGCGGGCCCCGCCGTCTCGGGTCGTGTCCTCACCCAAGCAGCTTCCCGGCGTCATGCTTTCTGCTTCAGCAAAGCCAGGATGTGATCCTCGATCACCCTTTGCACTGTAACCGCAAAGCAGTGACTGTTTGTACCCGCCGTCTGTGCTGAGAAGGTCTTCATTTGTATTATAACTGACATAATCTGCACATAAGAACATTATCCCAGAACGCAGATTCCTTGAAGGAAGTGGGTCTTATAGGAGATGATCTTCTGACAGGCAAGCCTCTGGAAGAACAGCATTAATTTCTGTGACAAGCTCTTCTGCCTTTTGGTATGTTATTCATTTGTCGTCTAATTATAATACAGGGCAAATTTATTCCCTTTTTGGGAACTGAGGGGCGAAGGTTGCTTAAGGAAACTTGGGGGGTGGTCATGCAAGTGATATTTATGTTCTGTATGGCTTTTAGAAGCCTACAATATTTAAAGCGGTAGAGCAGGGCTGCCCATCCCTGCTCCTGGAGATCTACCACCCTGCAGGGCTTAGGTACAGCTGTAATGTACCACACCTGATACAGATAATCAGCATCTCAGTATTAGAGCAAACTTAGCTTCAACATAGCCGGCTCTAATCCTGAGATTAGGGTTGCAGCTAAGCTCTGCAGGGTGGTAGATTCCCAGGAGCAGGGTTGGGCAGCCCTGCGGTAGAGCATCCTGGCAGTAGTCTTGGACAATCTTTTCAGTTCTGGTTCTGTGGCTCTTTAAATATATAGTTGATTTCCGCAAAGCAACCGTTGGTACTGTACTTGTGGACGTGAAGAAAGGACGGCTTCATACGCACCCTTTTTGTGGCCGAGGGCCACGGCGAGGTCCATTGGGCTGTAGCCGGAATCCGCCTCGATGGTCAGGTCTGCACCGCTGGCTGGCGGGAGAGCACGGGCTCCGTCAGGAGATGCCACTGGGAGCCACCACAGGTGGCTAGAACATAGGGATCCTTAAAGAGACGGCGCTGGAAAACTGAGCGACTCACCAAGGAGGGTGCTCACACACCGCACATGGTTTCCCCGCACTGCATAGAGGAGAGGAGTGCCGCCATTCTGGAATATACCGTGCAAGTATACATATGTGTTACCAGCACATGGCTTTGACCATATAAGGATAGCACAAAATACTACAGTTTATAATGAGGGAACCACTGACCAATCACATTCATTGTTTTTTTTTTTTTTTCCCCAATGTACCCTGAATGGACAGACCTACCCAATCATAAGTGTTAATATCAACTCCATGTTTCAGCAGGAGCTCCACGATGTCGGCGTAGCCTCCGGAACTGGCCAGAGACAGGGCGCTCTCCCGCTCCCACGCCAGAGCTGTGGGATCAGCTCCCTGGTGAAAAAGAGCGTGCACTTTTCACGTTGACATCTGCTGTAACAGCACTCTAGTGCTGGGCCGGTATGCTTAATCATTTCAGTGTGTCACAGTATTTTTCAAAAGGAAAGCACACTTTAGGGATCTGTCCATCCATCTTCCTTATGCTTATCCAGTACTGAGGCATGGTGAGCCTGGAGTCTGTCCCACGCAGCATATGGTTTAAGTCACGGGAACATCTTAGATGCTACTCCATCACAGACTATGGACAATGTACAGGCGCCGTGCCGCATAAATGCTGCTGCCTACACGAGCTTTCAGAATTACGGTAAATCCAAGTTGCCGACTTGGAAGTTACGCCTGAATGCTGCGTCTCATACTTCCCAGCCGGTCCTGAGTTGAACCAGACTCCCCATAGGTGTGCGTGTGCGACTGACTGGTGTGTGTGCCCTGCAATGGGCTGGCCCCGTCCTGGGTTGCTCCCTGCCTCCCATGACCCTGAACAGGACATGTGGTTTCGGAAAATGGAGGGATGGAGTTTCCAGGACCATCGACCTGGTTGAGATGCGGACACTTTCAGTTGTGGATGGTACATAATTGTTTATGCACCTCTGTAATCTGTGATACAGAACAATGCTATTTATCATTCTACCCATAGCAAATAGACTGGGAGCGCAGCGCAAAGCTGTCAGCTTTACGTTTGCGTTTTGTTGCATCATTTCCATGTGCATTCAGTCAAAAAGGGATTTTCCCAAGAAGGTGATGAGAGAAATTTTGCATCCGCCATTTTTTTCTGACAACAAAGCACTTGAATGTGACACTCCTAATTCCGACTCTGCATGCGGGAGACGCGTGAAGGCAGCATGCGTCTTCGGTCTTTGTTGTTGGGGCATCTAGGGGTCCCCTGGGGGTGGGGGTGGGTCG
>JAODKL010035735.1:0-18931 GCA_026780765.1 Petrocephalus schoutedeni
CCATTCTGAAGCTCGGTTTGAACTGCAGCGGTTCGTCTTGACCATGTCAACATGCCTAAATGCATTGAGTTGCCACCTGTTGGACAGGTTTGCCTAATAAAGTGGCCGGTGAGTGAGTGAGTGTGTGTGTGTGTGTATATATATATATATATATATATGTACGTACACACACACACACACATATATACTCACTGGCCACTTCATCACGTACACCTGATTAACGGCTTGTTGAAATATCTAATCAGCCAGTCATATGTCAGTAGCACAAAGTATAAAATCATGCAAATACAGGTTAGCAACTTCAATTACTGTTTACATCAAACACCGGAATGGAGAAGAAAGGTGATTTAAGTGACTATGAATGAATAATGATTGTTGGCGCCAGATGGGCTGGTATAAGTATTTCAGAAACTGCTCATCTCTCTAAGGTTTACAGAAAATGGCCCGAAAGAATACATCTAGTGAGCAGCCATTCTATGGGCAAAAATACCTTGCTGATAGCAGAGGTCAGTTAAAAATGACCAGACTGGTTCAAGGTCACAGAACGGCAACTCAAATAACCACTCCTTACTACCAAGATATGCAGTAGAGCATTACGGAACGGACATGTCAAACCCTGACGCAGATCAGTTACAGCAACAGTCCACACCAGCTGCCACCCTGTCAGCTACGAACAAAAAGCTGGAACAGGCTCACCAACATTGGACAACGGAAAATTTGGAGAAACATGTTCTGGTGAGTCTCAGTTTCTGCTTCTTCAGATGGTAGGGCCAGAATTTGGCATGAAAACAAAAGCATGGATTCACCCTGCCTTTTAGCAACAATTTAGGCTGCTAGTGGTGGTGTAACGGTGTTTAGGATATTTTCTTGTCACATTTTGCACCCCTTAGCAAAACGTATCGTTTAAATGCCACAGCTTACCTGAGTATTGTTGCTGACCATGTCCATCCCTTTATATCCACAGTGTACCCAGCTTCTAATGGCCACTTGCAGCAGAATAAAACAATGAGCTTTGTGACATGGCATCTAATATATAGTTTCTTGAAATGGCCTCTAGTCACCAGAACTCAATCCAAATGAGCATCTATGGCATGTTGTGAAACGGGAGATTCACATCATAAAGATGTGGCTGACAATTCCGCACTTTAAATAGTTCCTGCAAAAGGGGCAGGTACCCTGGCGCCCCCAGCACTTCCCGTCTGCACGTGCTTGCAGTATAGAGCCTAATGTGCAACATGAGATTTTGTTAATCCTGAGTTTCTTACGCTTAAACTAGGAATAACTTCATACTGTGTGCAGCCGTATTGTTAAGGTGAATGGACCCTGGTCATCTTCAGATAGGTTGCAGCGTTTCTCAAACTAGTTCTCGGAGCCCTCAGTCCTCGTTTTTGCCTAACCCAGTAACTTTACTTAACTGAATTAAGGAACTACATTTCTCAAGGGTTTCTCATCACCTACAGATGCATATTATCTGTACAGCACAATGCAGAAAAAAATGTCAAAATTGCTTTTGAATGAGTTGAGTGAAAAAGACTATCCTCATTTTTACTATCCTGGCAGAAAGTGCATGTTGATAGTGCTTCTCTTCATCTAACCAGTCAGTGTTAGGCCTCCAAATGACAGTGTTGGCCTCCGAATGACAGATGTGAGCCACTAACACACTTAAGGCTAAGCTGGTTTAATATTCCTATGAATTATTTATTTAGCAACCTGTACCAATTAAGCGTAAGACTGAAAAATGGTGTTTGGGTGGATTTTAACAATGCTTCATGTAATGATTAGAATTAGTGTAGCAAACCAAAATCATTTCACTATTTAGCCCTTGACAGCAAACAGGATGGAAAACAAATGCACCTCTGTCACTGAATGATGCCTAGCAAAAAATAAGCACAGCAGTCTGATATAAACTTAGGTAGGACAGCTTTAATTCTAGACTGCAATATAGGACAAATGATTCCATATCAAAAGCCACCCCTCCATAATACAGAGCAAGTCTGAAGCCTATTCCAGCAGACGTCCTAAGGTGGGATGTATCACAGCACTCGCACAAGGCAAAGGGGAAACACCAACTCAATGATCAGACACGAGGAACTTAGAAATTTAGCTCAGTTCTATGAAACGTTGCCTTGATACTGAGAAAAAAAAATACCTTTAAGTAGATTGTACACTGCTTTGATACTATACCACTGTACAGGTATACAGTATTTTTTTAGTTTACACATCCCATCCTATTCTCCTAGGACAGGGGTGTGGAACCTGGACCATGGAGGGCCGGGGTGGGTGTGGGTTTTTGGGATGACGGCTCAATCAGCCAAAAATGAAGCATTGGTTCTCAGCTCCAGTCCTGGGGACCCACTCTTATTGGCTGATTTAAAAGCCATATGCATATCCAAGAAAGGGAGAGACAAACCAGCACATGTAGTCAGCATACATCAAATTCATTTTAATGAGAGCAATTGGATTTCCAAAACAAAATACAACACGAAGAGGAAATAACAAAAAAACTGTCTGTCTTTTGAGGACTAAATAAGTCACAATATCAAAATTGAAACAGACAAACCAACTCAACAGTACAGTCACCAGATAAGCCCAGGACACAGCCATTTACAACAATCAATCATTGATGACTTTCCCCTCAAGTAAGTTTGTACTGTAGTCCATTCTAAAGTCTGTATAGTGACGAGCCCCTCTGTTAATGTCAAAGTGTACGCCATTTCAATATCAGAATAAAAAAAAATTAACAGAACATCAGATCCTCTACTACCTCCTTTGACATCCTTGTGTAATCCTGTCACATGAAAAAGGGAGTAAGGAGGGAACATAAAAGCAGATCCGAGCGACATCTGACAGCCTCACTGACGTAAATTCTGGTCCTTGTGATAAAAATCCAGCAGGTGAATGAAAGCAATGGGAAAGGAAAGCAAAGGAAGTGTTCGTAAGTGTTCCTGAATACTATTTCTATGAAACCTTTTCCAAACTGACATCTGACCGACTCCTCTCCAGACTATTGCTGCTAGATTCATCCACCCCAGTGTCAGCTCAAGACTTCTCTAGCACTACACTACAACCCCCTCGCTGGCTGCTGCTTTGACTCACTAAACTGCAGACCTAGTGGCAAAGTTTAAAGATGAGCATAACACGATTACATAAGGCAGGGGGAGGAGTTATGAACTCGTAATGTGTACCACGTTGCACTGCAGCTTATGGGGAGCTTAGTTGTAAAAAGACTTTAAAACAATTTCTTATAAAAAATTTCTGCCCTGGTGTATACTGCTTAATTTTCTGACAAAGTAGTGCTTTTTGGAAATGTATTCAACCCCTATGGAAAGGTCAGCCTGGAGTTAACCTCTGGCATGCACTACAGTACAGGTAAACAAATCCACAATTTAGCATTTGAGTCGTTTGTATTGTTCTCTGCTGTTCTAAATTAAACGGGAATAAAGTTTTATGTCAGTCATTAATACAGACTAAATGCACTACAATATTTAACTTTAAAATGGGTCTTTGTAGTTCTGCAGGGTACCAAGGGAACACCAGGGCCTGCAACACACTTCTACAGCTCTCCACATGACTGATGCGACTCACGACACACGGTGCTGCCCAGGAGATTCCAGATACTGGCTTGCAAAACAGCAGCCAGCACCAAGAGCTGGCTGACGAACGAGTATCTGCCACGACAACTATGAATGTAAGTAAGCAGGAAAAAAGCAAGGTGATCTGCACTCATACAGACGGAAAGGATGAGGTGCAGCTGACATGTATGAAAGCATACAGGTACATACATGTATAAAGCTGAAACAGGCTAATTCTCTTCAGTTCCATTTCTGTTTGAAAGGATTTCCGCCATGTATCCGCTCATCTCAGCGGCATTTTGTATATAATCGACCTGACGCTTGATAAAATTTCCTCTATCCAACGTGTACCCATCCAAATACAAAAAAAACAAACAAAAAACAAAAACCTCCTTCCCACTGCTGCCCACCCCACCCCACCCCACCTATACCCAGGTACAAAAAAAACAGGCTACGAAGCATCAGGGAGACCCTAGCTCATGTTGACAAAGTAAAACCAGAACTCCTTCCCTGACAGTTAAAGCCCTTCCATTAAATGCCTTGATATAAAGACCCTCCCCCTATCTAAATGAGAAATGGTTCCTGCATCCCCAGATTTGTCCCATACTTCTCTACAAACCCCCAGGTCTCACCATCCCCGCTCAACACCCACCCCCCCACCCCCCAAACCACATCTCTACCAGAAGTCTCGGCGATGATAGGCATCGGGGTCGCAGTACTTCGTCACCACTACCCTGTTGGCAAATTTCCTGCCAGTCAGGCCTTGCATGGCCTTCTGGGAGTCGAACACCGACGTGAACTCCACAAAGATCTGAGGGCGACACACAAGATGGTTAAGGCTGCATGCATCACTGTAGGATAGCTTCCAGCATGACTTGGACAGAATGAATTTTAAAAATCAGTTTAGTTCTGCTTCAGCAACACTCAACAGAAACAGTAATTTAATTAATGACTGTAGCAGGTAAATCCAATCCATTTATACTCACAGGGATGGACTTTGTAGCAAAGGTAACCTAAAACAGCCAGAGGCTCATACACAGAGCACTTGGCAAGTCCCTGACAGGACGGGGAAGCTGAACGAAGAGTGTTCCCACCCCCCACCATGCTGTGAGTCTGCATGGACGCATGCCACGCCACTCACCTTGCCAGTGCCAGGCACCTCCAGGCCGTCAACTGGTCGGGGGATCTCGATGCTCTTCACCTGGCCATACTTGCTGCACTCGTCGCGTACATCCTCAACGATCTCCTCATACTCCTCATCATCCAGGAGCTCCTCGGGGGCCACCATGTTCATGAGGCAGAGCACCTCGGTGGGTAGGCCACCCATCTGCACTACAGAGCTGCTCATCAGCCCTGGAACCTGCAGCGTCACCGGGGTCTGGTTCATACTGCTCTGTGGGGGTGAACAGGCCAGAACCAGCGTCTCAGACATGGCTGAAAGGGCCACCCAAGGCATTCATAAGAGCAGGTGGGAAGCACCCCAGCCCAGCACTTACCAGAGAGGCGTTCTTCGCTCCCACGCTGGCTCTCTGAACAAGAAGCTTCTTGTCCCCGAGCTGCATCCCATTGAGGCCAGCGATTGCCTATGAGAGGAGACACAGGCTTTACAGAAGGCCCATTCGCCCAATGAGCGAGTGAGGAGGAATCCAAAGCCATGGAGAGACTGGAACATCACACACAAGCTCTCTCCATAAAGTAGAAGCCACCAAAGACCCACAGAAGCAAAGCAAATAAAGCCCCCCATCCCCCCATCAGCTCTCAAAGCCATGGCAGAGAGCCATGGTGAGAACCTCCACAATGTGGACCCCCAATTAAAACATATTTAAGAGCACTTATTCTAGACATGGTTGCAGTTAGAGTAGTCAGTTCAGAGAGGATTGTACCATCTAAGTGCCACATACCTGGTCGTTCAGGTTGGTGTCTACGTACTCACAGAAGGCATAGCCCTTGGACAGCCCAGTGGCACTGTCCTTCACAAGGTTAAAGGCCTTCAGGGGCCCAAATGAGGTCAGCAGCTCCTTCACCTGGGCAAGTGCAGAAAACCAGACACATGAATGGTAATATTAGAGTAGAGGTCGACTGACATGGGTTTTTAAACAGCCGATGCTGATATTTGGAAGTCAGGGCCAGCCGATGGTCAATATATGCTGCTGATTTTTTTTTGCCCAATAATTGGACGCAACTTAACTTTTAATGAACACTGACTTACAACATAAATGTAAAACAAACTACTTTAAACCTGAAAGGCTCCTTTGCTTGGCCAAATACTTTATTCTTGTGCTTTGACTGGTTTATTTCCTTGATTGAAAGACTCATCCAGCAGTTTCACCTTAACATTAGTGATATGTGCATGTTTATAGGGGACTGACCAATCAGCACACAGCAAGAATTCAGCGCTTAAGTGAAATCCAGGTCCTTTTAATTGAAATGGTAGTTCACAAATCCTGTCCTAGCTCAAAGGGTGAAGGATGACATGGATTACCTGGTCACCCTAAATATTAATAAACGATATATACGCCATATAAACTCACAAAACCTGTCAGAATCAATGATGGTTTTAATACCCATCCTTAACATTACATGTAAGCTACAGCTGGTTGATGGCTACTCGCACTTTCTTTCAAAGCAAGACTTCACAGCAAACCAGTTAAATATAGAGGTCTTTGAAAGATCAGGGGCCAATTGCACAAAACACCTTAAGTTTTCCCCTAAAATAAGAGATACTGCCAATGACGAACATATTTTGCGTCTGACGAATATAAATAGAATACAAATAAAAGCCAGATTTCCACCGGTGGCAACTTGGAAGTTACGCAAAAGTACGGAGAACAGAGAGAAGCAGGCGAGCAAAACCTGAGCAGATGGATTTATTTTTGTATCTGTTACATTAAGTGCATTGATGAATACCTTTTTCTGCATGTCTACATATTTCTGCATCAAAAGTTCAATCGAATACCCAATATACGTCTGTTTGCCGGTATGCCTTCATTTTCTTCATTTGCAGCCAGAAACAGCGTGTTGCAGTTAAGGTACTTCTGACTGTACCCCAAGTTATTCTCCTCACTTTGGTTCTTAAAGTTTTTCATGCAACAGCTAAGGGAACTTTAAGGGATTGCTGAAGTATAAGACCAAGATAAGGAGGAAAACTTAGGTGAACATTTTAAGGAAACCTTAAGGAGGACATTTAAGAATGTTTTGTGCAACGGACTATTTAAAGGAAATCTTAAGTTAAGGTGTTTTGTGCAAACAGTCCCAGAATTTAAGCCGTACTGTTCTTTTCAGGACTCTTATGAAAGTTTTGGCTGAAGTCCGGCACAGGCGACAGCATGGGTCACATGTTCCACAGCAACACTAGGCTGCCCGCAAACATGCTTGTCTGTAAATCGGCGTACTCGGATACTTGCAGATGCCGCTACAGTGAATGCCAAATATCGGCCCGATATATTAGTCAAGCTCTAATTAGGAGACCAGCCTTCTATGTAAATCAAAAGACAATGTCAAACAGGCAACAACTGCAAAGCCAGGCAACACAGACCTGATCATCATTGAGATAATTGGGCAGGCCGCCGATGAAGAGCTTATGGGCTGAATCCGGGACCACAGTAGACACCACTCCTGCAGACAGAACTAGTGAACGTTATGCTACTGCCAGGCTTCACAAAGCTGGCATACAGGCCATCTGTACAGGTGCATGGATCAATTCTTCCCAATTAAATCAATTAAAATGCGAAGTCACCCAGAAGATAGGCGTTGACTCAGACTGGAAGATGCCATTTTATGGCAGGAAAACATTTCCCACAAAGCTGCTACAGCTGCGTGTTAAGGGCGCCGCACACAGAGTGATCTCACCTGGCACATACACACTGGGGTTCTCACTCATGCCAGGTAGGGGCTGGTAATCGTGAGGCCGACGGATCTTAAGGCTCTGACCATGGAAGATAATTCCATCGAAAGCCATGGCCTGGGTGGTTTCATCCACAGAGCGAAACTGCAGAATGGAGCAGATGATGTCAGCTGCAAGCCGTGTAGGAGCATCGCGATCAGGTACTATAATTGACGCAGGGATAACAAGAGGACTACAAGGACTAAACCCAAGAAATGAGGAGTGAAAGGATGGGGCAAACCTCAAGGAAGGCAAAGTTCTTGTCTTGATTGATCTGAACAGCAAGGACAGGATTTCCTGGGGCCTGGGTGAGACCACCCAGACGCATCTGGGCATTGAAAAAGTCCATCATGGATTCCTGAAAGCAAACATATACAGCATCCATTTTTCAATATCTGTAACAGGTAAGATAGCAGGTGGAAATTCATAAAAATTAGAGTAATTATGAGTATTCAAATATTTCAAGTTTAACATTTTGCAAAGGACTGAATACTCTGAAATACAATACATTCAGCTCTCACTAAACAGTCCCCTAGCATCAAGAAGGCAGGCACCTCGGTGATGCCAAAGGGGATGTTCCCCACGTAAAGCCGGCGCGCCTGCCGCGTCATCTGGCTGCCCACCACCGGCACAGGGGTGGGAGTGACTGCCAGACCGTCCGGGGTCATGGTTGGTAGTAGGGCTGTGGCTGGGATCTGCCCAGCAGCTGTGGATCAGAAAGAAGGCAGATAGTGAGAAAACTCTAGGGAATGTGCACAGGCAAAGAAATGCGCTGAGAGAGAGACGATGTTATCGGCCAATGCAAATAAGGCAAATGGCACAAGAGACACTGACCCTGCATGGCTTTGTACTGCATAGGGGTGATGTGCTCGAAGCCCGGAGGAGGCACATCCCAGTACTTTCTGACTTTCTTCTTCTTCTCACGGTGTGGGGAGCGGCTGCCAAGGCAGACAGGAAGCATGAAATGGGGCAGAGAGAGCAAGAGTAACGGCAGCCAGAGAGAGAGAGACAAGCCACGTGACATTAAAAATGGGCTTTAAAAGTAAACCGCATTAATGAAGTCTGTCATCCTAGCCACAGAAATATACAGGAGTATAGAACATACCTGCTCAATATCAATATGAGCACAAGCACACATTCATGCAAACCTCAGAGGAAAGGATATGGGCCAGTGTGCTGCACACGAAAAAGCCACTATTGACCAAGTCCCTCAGCTAAACGGGTCACAGACAAGCTGCCATTCGGGATGTAAACTGTCGATTTAGAGCATGCATACTGCTTCTCAGCCTAATGCAAGACAGACTAAATGAGTGACCACTCAAGGTCCAGAACACACCCCCCCACTACATTTCTTGCCTCTCAGCTTGGGCACAGTAGCAACCGCCCAAGCCTTTGTGCCTGTGATGGGAAGCTCAGTTTGAGCCCCTGCTTCAGCAGAATAGTCACCTCTGTGTGGGCCCGTGAGTAAGGCCCTTAGCCCCCAGCTCCAGGGGTGCTGCACACTGGCTGACCCTGCGCTGTGAGCCCCAGGCTCGAGCTCACCTGCACATGCATCTGTCTCGTGGAGAGCAAGATGGGGTTTCCCCAAGAGGATTAAAAGTATCACTATTCTACCTCCATACTTGCAATTTATCAATCTACCAATAATACCCCTGAAATAATTATTAATATTTTATTAAAATGGCAGCATAACAGCTATGTCAGTTCTAAACACATGAGTACCACTTTGTTCAACACTACAGACTGAACAAAGCTTGATATTTGCTCACACTGGAAAGTATGTTAGGGCCTCACTGAGTTCCCAGCTAGGCAACCCCATTTAATAACTAGGATGGCTGGGCCATGTGCACACAGTACAAAGTGTGCAGTATTGTCTTTCTACATAATGTTTTACATAAGAGATGAGAACAATAAAACCTTTAACTGCATCCCATTCATGCACAATGACAAACCCAACACCACCACATCTTTGCCAATATTAATACTTAGAATGAAGTGCTATCTAGTATTTTTTTGCATGCAGAATCACAGGATTGAGTCAAATTTAAGAGGCATGACTGTCACAGATGCACGGGCAAGTGTGATGAGAATTTGGGCCTATGACTGAAAATTCCAGCAAAATAGGCTTAGAACAAATGTGCTGGTTATTTTGGAAAATGCAGCAATCAACCATGCCCTCGAAACTAACTGAATGGTACCGGAAGTAGTTTGAATTGTGTAAACTATAGGGGTCTCTCAAAAACTGTAACATCTAAACAAGAAAAGTTCTTCGCTAAATGGTTGACCCACCCAGATGTGCCAACACTACATGTATATGCATTAGCCCATCAGACAGATAACCCTATTGAGAGAAATATAAAAATTGTTTAAAATGGATAAATAAGGTCACGTGAAATATCCGTAGACTCGCAAACAATTTTTAAATGAGCAATCGCCTAAACTGAGTTGATGGTTACTTCCCATGTGGTATAAAGTTATATATTCTGCATCCCTAAGACATGATTTCCACAGGCAAACGAGCACGCATAGCGATCTTAGGCTTGCATGTAACTCGAAAGTGATTTGCAATCCCAATGTAAGGCGTACCGGGCACCGCATTACCTCACAACAATCTCCTGGGGCTGGTTTTGATTCTGTGCGCTGGAATGACAGTAAGAAAGGCGGGTTACGTTTACAGACGCTCAAACCAGCAGGATTCTGTATGAAACCGATCGCACACCGAGCTGCGAGCGCGGATCGCTGCACACTCGCGGCCTACAGGCCGGACACTCACCTGCGCCTCTGCCTGCGGTCCTTGCTGTGGCTCCGGCGATCCCGGCTCCGTCTCTCATGGCTCCTCCGCTTTCTCTCCCGGCTCCGGCTGCGGGACGGGGTGCGTCGGCGGTGCCGGTTCTCTTTGTCCCGCTCTGGGGTTTAAAGCGAACACCACAGTTCCATCAAACTTAACCGAATTCCCCCCCGACGGAGCACCGGGCGTGCTGGCTGAGCCCATAAACCACCGTTTGGCGGATTTCGGCCACCTTAACCCCGGAGTGCCAACCTACCCCGAGCATAAAGCACATGGGCCGGCCGGAGAAGCTCAGCACGCCAAATGAGTGAAAAGACGACCGAAAAAACCCGGATAAATAAAGCAGCGTGAATATGCGGTATTTAGGGACCCACCGTGCTTGTTTTCGGTCAGCTGCCTCTCGAATTCGTCAAACTCCGACATTTTGGATCCGTGGTGGAGCGGAAGGTCGGCCCGCCTGGGAGGATTTAGCTAAAGCGGGCGTCGTGTACCAGGAGAAACAAGTCCGCCGATATTTCTCCTCGAAACTGTCCGGTAGCGCTGAACGATCTCGGCAAAAATCACCGAAATCGGGGGAGGCTTAGGAGAAACGATTCAATCGCAAGCGGTTATCGGGAAACATCCACTGAAGTACACGCGAAGCGAGCGTCTTGTTTTTTTTTTTTTTTTTGTCTCCGACGTTACTCAAACTAGCCAGAGTCCGCCTGAGCCCCGGCGAAAGCCCCGGCTCATTCACACCCTCAGAGTCTCGTCGAAAGAGAAAAGCGCCGTCGCTAATGCCGCGGGCGCTCCCGATCACTCGGTCGAACGTACACTTAATCGTTTTTTTGTCTCCTGAGGGACGAAACGCGGCCTGCCGCCTCAACTCGCCGTCTGCCCCGCCGACTCCCGCGTTGCCGGAAGTCGCTGTCGTAAAGCACCGTTCGTGCCTCTGCCCGACCTCGGTTAAAACGAGCGGGCGCCACCTGCTGCCTTGGATGACATGACGCGGGTCGCAGATGATGCTGCACATTCGTCCATTTTCCGCCCCCCAACCCCCCAAACATACACATACACACACAGACACCCACCCGACCCACCAACTGTGACAGCGTAATACCACTTGACACAGGAACAGGGGGTAAAACAGGTATTATAATAAAAAACACAAAAGGTTTGGGTTTATATTTAGTAGTGATGAGCCTCATGGTGCACATGAATCGTCGCTCTCAAGTGTTGGGGACAGTGTCGCTGTTTTAATACATTAAACAGCGACATCTGGTGTATTTTAGATGTTATGGCTGCCAGCCTGGATGAAAAGCACGAACGCCACCTCACTGAATTACGTGCTATTAGGTATGTGCACTCTGTTACAAATGCACGTGTCGTGTAGGGGAATTTACACACATTAGTATGAATTTCAGTGTTAACCTAAAGTAAGCTAACCAATGTCTGCACATTGTGTGTATATTAAAGAGGTTTTACAAATGGAGATCTGTTGGGGAAATAATCTGGAAATGTCTAGCAGGGTTGCCCAGACCTCCTTTACCAGCCACCTCCTTCAGCTCCACCAGGGAATACCAAGGCGTTCCCAGGCCAGCTGAGAGGTAGACTCTCTTCAGTATGTCCTGGGTCTGCCCCAGGGCCTCCACTTGGTTGGACATGCCCGGAACACCTGCCTGAGGGAGCCATCCAGGAGGCATCTGAGATAGATGCCCGCACCACCTCAACTGGCTCCTTTCGATGTGGAGGAGTAGTAGCTCTGCTTTGAGCCCCTCCCGGATGTCCGAGCTTCTCATCCTATCTCTAAGGCTGAGCCCAGCCGGCATGCGGAGGAAACTCATTTCAGCTACTTGTATCTGCAATCTCATTCTTTCAGTCACTACCTAAAGCTCATGACCATAGTTGAGGGTGGGAACGTAGATCGACTGGTAAATTGAGAGCTTCATCTTCTGGTTCAGCTCTCTTTTCACCAAAACGGAACTGTACAGCATCCACAATACTGCCGATGTTGCCCCAATCTGTCTGTCAATCTCTTGCTCCCTTTTTCCCTCACTTGTGAACAAAACCCAGAGATACTTAAACTCCTCCCCCTGAGGCAGCAACTCATCCCCCGCCAGACGAGGGCAGTCCACCCTTTTCTGGTCGAGAACCGTGGCCTCGGATTTGCAGGTGCTGATCCTCATCCTAGCCGCCTCTCACTCAGTTGCAAACCACCCCAGCGCATGTTGTAAGACACAGCCCGACGACACCAGCAAGACCACGTCATCTGCAAAAACCAAAGATGAGATCCTGAGGGCCCCGAACCAGACCCCCTCCACCCATTGGCTGCACCTAGATATTCTGTCCATAAAAGTTGTGAACAGAATTTGTGACAAAGTCCAAAACCCCCTGGGAACGAGTCTGACTTACTGCTGGCAATGCAAACCAACACGCAACAACGGGCCTGGTGCCCCAAACTCCTGGAGGACCCCCCACAGGACCTCCCAAGAGACACGGTTGTATGCTTTTTCCAAGTCCACAAAACACATGTAAGCTGGTTGGGCAAACTCACACAGACACTCCAGTATCCTTGTGAAGGTGAAGAGATGGTCCAGTGTTCTACGACCAGGAAGGAATCCGCATTGTTCCTCTTGGATCTGTGGTTTGACCACTGGATGGACCCTCCTCTCTAGTACCCCAGCATAGACATTCCCAGGGAAGCTGAGGATTCTGATTCCCCTGAAGTTGGAGCACATCCTCTGGTCCCCTGTCTTAAAGATTGGGACCACCACCCCAGTCTGCCAGTCCAAAGGCACTGTCCCCAACCTACACAAAAAGTTGAAGAGCTGTGTCAGCCAAGACAGCCCCACAACATCAAGAGCTTTCAAGAACTCATGGCAAATCTCATCCACCCCCTGAGCCTTACCACTGAGCAGTTATTTGACTACTTCAGTGACCTCAACCCTAGAGATCAGCAAGTGCCCCTCTGAGTCGTCAAGCTCCATTTCCTCCTACAGTAGGAAGGTGTATCAGTGGGATTTAGGAAAGCCTTGAAATATTCTTTCTACCGCCCAACTATATCTCCAGTCAACTGCTTCCCACCTGCACTGTAGATTGCATTATTATGTGGGCAGAGATGATGTAAACCGCTAAACAAATGAAATTGTAATGCATTGCACTGCATGGGTGAAGCCCTGCTTCCCCCTCCTGAGATGCTGTTCCTCTCGACCACACTCGTCCAGGTTTCACTGTCATTACCCATGAGCATTAAAGTCCCCCAGCAGAATAATGGAGTTCCCAGACGGGGTGCCTTCCAGGACCCCCTCCAAGGCCTCCAGAAAGGCCGAAACTCCAAACTGGTGTTTGGTGCGTATACACAAACAACCATCAGAGTCTGCCCCCCGACACGGAGTGGGAGGGAGGCAACCCTCTCATCCACCAGAGTAAATCCAATACACAGGCACTGATCCGGGGGGCTACGAGTAACCCCATACCAGCCCAGCGCCTCTCACTATGGGCAACTCCAGAGTAGAAAAGAGTCCCTCTCCAGGAGTCACTTCAGGTTCCAGAGTCCAAGCCAAGCGAGCTCGACTATATTTAGTCGCTATCTCTCAACCTCCTGCACCAGCTCAGGCTCCTTTCCCACCAGAGAGGTTACATTCCATGTGTCTAGAGCCAGTTTTGGTAACCAGCAATTGGGCAATCAAGGCCCCTGCCTTCAACTGCCACCCAATCTACACTGTACCTGAACCCCAGGCCCCTGCAGGTGGTGGGCCTACAGGGTGGACCCATGTTAATTATTCAGGCTATACCTGGCTGGGCCCCATGGATAGAGGCCCAACCACCAGGCACTCACCCTCGAGCTGCCACCCCTGGCCTGGCTCAGAGGCCTCACGATGTCGTCTTTGCTTTTTAGAGTTGATGTGGGCATAGTTGGGCTGTAACCTGCAGCATGTGCTGGCGCGGTTTGCGGCTGAGCGTGAAGCAGCCGGAATGAGGATCAGCACCTCCAAATCTGAGGCCATGGTTTTTAACCAGAAAAGGGTGGATTGCTGCCCCAAGCAGAGGAGTTTAAGTATTTCGGGGTCTCATTCACAAGTGAGGGAAAAAGGGAGCGGGAGATCGACAGATCTGTGCAGCGTTGGCAGTAATGTGGACACTGTACTGTTCTGTCTTGGTAGAGGGAGCTGAGCCAGAAGGCGAAGTTCTCAATTTACTGGTGTTCCCACCCTCACTTATGGTCATCAGCTTTGGGTAGCGGCTGAATGAATGAGATCGTGGACACAAGCAGCTGAAATGAGTTTATTCTGCAGGGTGGCTGGGCTCAGCCTTAGAGATAGGGTGAGAAGCTCGGACATCTGGGAGGGGCTCAAAGCGGAGCCAAAGGAGCCAGTTGAGGTGGTGCAGGCATCTATCTCGGATGCCTCCTGGACAGCTCCCTCAGGGCCCTGGAGCCTCCAGATCCAGGACACGCTAGAGAGATGATATCTGAAGTTCAGATGCAAAAGCCGCTAAACGAAACCTCCGTGAAAAATGAGATAACAATGTTGAGTGAATGCTCTCCACACTACGTAAATCCAGTATACGTAAATCAAATAATTTTGCTTCAAAAACCGCTAAATACCACCTTCCGCCTCATCTGAAATATCGATTTGTTGGCAAAATCCTTTAAACACCACTGCCCTTTGGCAGCAAAATCCTCTACGTTCCGAGAACCAGTCAGAACGCAAAATCGAATCACGTATTTTCGCCGGGCTGAGGAGTCGGGTTTTTGTAAACGGTGTTTTTGTGACTTTAAAATCGAACATGGAGTATGACGGCATGGATGAGCCTGTCCTACTGACAGTGAATGGGCGAAGAAAACTCTGCCAGTTATAAGGCGAAAGAAAGCCGATACAGTGGTAATGGCTTGGTCGCAGGTACTGTATATGCACTCCTAACTCGTCGTGCGCTGCTGTTACTCTGACGGAAACGGACTTATCATACATCAAAAAACAGCTCTATTGCACTTGCGATAGAGTCAAACAGGGTGCCATTCTTCTGTCGCATATGGATGTTATGCCTGCAAATGGAGGAGGCAACAAGTGGAGGCTAAAGAGAAGACACGACAAAGAGACGTGTCGATCAAGTATACGTTTTAAAAGATAAAACATTGGTTTCTGTCTGTCAGGCTTCATTTCTGCGCATTTTCTGCAAGTATAATCATTACATAGAGTAGCCCATTTAAATTTAAACGTGTGTAGACCTTTGCTAAAGAATAATAACCAGTTTAATGGTCTCAATTCATGTTGTTAAGTCATGTGTATGTATGAATGAATGAATGAATGAATGAAAACTTGTCTTGCAATGTGCATGATTAGTTTCATGATTCCCATTTAAGATATTTCACAGCCTGGATGGATGGAAAGAAAGAAAGGAAGCATTTTAATTGCTTTTATTCCTGACATTTATTTTTTTCTGTTTATTGTCATTGTAGGTGTCAAGAAATTTTTTATACTTTATGTATTTTGTTTTGTTGATCTTTTTTTATCATTTATTTGGGCCTTTTGCCTTCATTCATACTGGGCAGAAGAGTGACTGCAGAGAAATGGTTGTGTGTGTTGTCATCATTTTCAGTGTTTCCAGTTGCATCTTAAGCGATTAGCGATAACTACTACAAGATATCTAACAACATTCAATCGAACATTCAACATGCGGTAGTAAAGTGATATGTGGCAGAGTGAAGTACCAATATGATGTGGGCCAGTGGTTAGAATACAGAGATTGCTGCAGTAGTATTACAAAATCAAATAAATAATAAATATATATAACAATTCAGTAAATTTATTTAAATGTATTTATTTACCTTACTTGAAACCTGAGTTTGATATAATACCACTAACAGTTGACTTTGCGTGGAATATTTAGGAGCGAGGACATTTCATGAATGTATTACTGAACTGAACTCCCGATTTCCAAACATTTCACAAACGTTTGTAGAAGCAGTCTGCATGCCTAGATGCTTGATTTTATGCACCTGTGGCCATGGAAGGGATTGGAACACCTGCAGTGATTTGGAGGGATGTCCGAATACTTTTGGCAGTACAGTGTACATTGGCCATGAATATAATGGGGAGAGAAGGTTTGTGGGGATCGCTGCTTAGCCTAGCATTCAGCCTGGCTCACTTAACCCCGGCGGGGGCAGGGCTTCCACTGCGAGATTGGTGAGCGGAGAATGTTGCTGGACAATTGGCCATAGTTGTGGTTCGAAGTGTGTAATTTGATCTGAGATTTAAAAGTTCCTGATGACTGTAGATGAGTCTGCCATTTACTGAGGTTGTAAATAAACTTAACGAAGCAAAGAAAACAAGGTAAACATTCTGGGAGCCGTATAAGCCGCTGCATACTGCAGACCCTGGAAAAGGTCATGGAAAAGTTTATTTATTTCCATAATTCCATTCGAAATGTTAAACTTTCATAGATTATAGATTCAGGGCCCACAACTTAAACGATTTGAAGTACTTAGTTGTTTATTTGTACATAATTTCGGCTTTCAGCTCATAAAACCCACGAAAACGGGAATTCAAAAATGTATGTGCCGCCATCTAAATTATTTATGCCCGGTCAAGTAACAAGTAAAGTGTTACCACTTCATCTGCTTCACTGAGACATAGCTGAACCAAGACAACAATATCAATCAATCAATCAATCAATCAAATTTATTTATAAAGCACATTTAAAAAAACTTCAGTTGACCAAAGTGCTGTACAAGTATAAGACAATAAGTCAGCAGGTACTATACAGCATATATACTTATTACTTAATATACACTGCGCACTATTACAATAAACCACAGGACACAAATCAATAACATAAAATAAAAAGAATAATAATAATAAAAGTAATAAATAAGATAAAGCCAGCTTAAAATCAAGACGAATGAAAAGCGCATGAAAACAGATGTGTTTTAAGCAGGGTTTTAAAGCGATTAATATCAACTGCAAGGTGAGGCTGTTCCGCAGGCTGGGGGCTACTACCAAAAAGGCTCTACCACCTCTAGTTTTAAGCTTTGTTCTGGGGACATGCAATAATTGATGATCAGAGGATCGCAAGGCTCTAGAAGGGGAGTACGGAGCAAGAAGCTCCGACAGGTAAACAGGTGCCAAATTATTTAGGCTTTTAAAAACAATAAGTAATACTTTAAACTGTATCCTGAAATGTACAGGAAGCCAGTGCAGGGAGGCCAGTATGGGTGTAATATGGTCACGTTTTCTCTTCCCTGCCAGAAGGCGAGCTGCTGCATTTTGAACGGTTTGTTGAGGTTTTGATTGGCTGAGACCTACTTATAGCGAGTTACAGTAATCAAGGCGTGATGTGATGAAAGCATGAATTACTGTCTCGAACTGTTCAGGGGGATGTAGTGCTTAATTTTGCTAAGAAGTCGAAGTTGGAAAAGCTGGACCTTACAACTGAGCTGATCTGTTCATCCAACTTAAAGGCAGAGTCAAAAATTACCCTAGGATTTCTGGCAGACTGATGGGAATATATGGGAATTGAGGGATACTTTACCATCAGAGTCGATCACAAAGCCACTGTCAGGGGGCTGTACGTGTTTCTGGACATGAACTGGTTGACATAGTTTACTGTTGTTGATCAAACTTGCATAAATAAAGAGAAACAGAGAAGAACCAGGCTGCAGTTTGCAAAAAAATATATATTTTACACAGATCTTTTGTATAATGACTGTTTACTGGTACCTCTTTGTTGTTTATAAACTTAAAGTTCAAAAAGATAGAAATACATGGGACGAAGTGTCTGTTTATCGCCTGACCCACACTCCTTTGTCGTCATGGGCGGCAATGTGCCTTTTGCGCTGTTTTCCGACGTCAATAAACCTTACAAAAAGAAGAAATGTTTCTCGCGAGGCTTCATCCGCCGATCACAAAATCAGTTTTACCAGCAAAGATAAATCAATAAGACCACATTTTCAAAGCAGGGTCCTGGGGGGCCAGTAACGAGGCTGAAGCTGGTTTCTTATTCGCCAGTTTCTTATTCGCAAAATCCGGTCCACCTTAAATAGGCATAATGCGCGATCTGTCGTATTTGCACCAATTTATCTTGTCGACATCTAAATTTTCGTTCAAAACCTTAATGCCATCTAATACAGCGATGATTACACTTACTATATGCAGAGGTTTAACATGTTTTACTGTAGGATTTTAAAAATAATGCCCTGTGAAATTCGGCATTGTTTCCCATTAATACGCATGGAAAATCAATATGTGATCTGTCATTTTAGCAGCGATTTATCTGGTCACCATATAAACGTCCATGTCTCGCAACCATAAAGCAAGACAGGAAGCACCTGGACTCTAAAGACTTGGACCTTTGTCCACTTGCAAAAATATCGGGAGCGCCACACACCCCTCACCAGTGACCTCATGACCCCCCATGCTCTCCCAATCCGTCTAGTGACTTCATAGGAAGAGTCACTAGAGACATGAATGTCGCTGCCGAGGTAAGTGAGCCTCTCAATGCGGTCGCCACTCTCCCCGCAAACAGATACACTGCTGATGGCTGTGCCTAAGAGGTCATTAAAGGCCTGAATCTGAGTTTTTAACCAGGACACTCGCAAACCCAGACACTCAGACTCCTCACTCAGTCTCTTGAGAAATGGAAGCAAAGATTGCTTGCAATGCCAGGAGGACAGCCTTACCACCAGCCTGGAGGAGTTCACCCCGGATACCA
>JAODKL010037830.1:4470-18665 GCA_026780765.1 Petrocephalus schoutedeni
AAAAGTTTTAGCCAGAAGGTGCTGATTCTATAAGTAAGGGGCAGGAAACATACCCAGACTGCTCGCTAGACAGTTATAAAGTGAGCCAGCCGGGCTGAAGTGGAGGATGAGCTGACCGGGGAGCCTTATCCCTGCAAGTGCTGTTTGTTGCTCTGTCTGCCTTAAAATGTTTGCCTGCCAAATATAGACGGCTTAGCCATGGTCTTCTGTTGCTTTGCTGCAGCATGGTGGGTACCGTTCTAGGCATTTTTTTTAGTTTGGAGCTCTGCCTCTGATTAGCACCGCTGCTCAATTACTATCTGCCTCAAATTATAAGCCTCATAAAAGATATATAGGCAGTACATCCTCAGCTAGTTGTGTGCTTGTATTACAAGGGTCTTTAACACATTGTCTAGACATTCATATGTCTTTCGGACATGGGAGGGGAAGTGAGCAGGAGTTACGCTTCCCATAGCCCAGCGCTGTAGGCGTGCTGGCTGCTGCAGCACTGTGCCCTGCTGGGTGCTTACCGTAGATACATTTTTATCAGTAATCAAACTTTGAGATCTGCTCAGTTGGGACAATTGGCAGATCAGTTTTATCATGCACCTTTTCTTTTACCTGACCTGATTTATTTTATACTAAGAGCTATAGTATTTAGTTATTTTGCTGCATCATTAAAATTTGCTTTAAATTTACCGGTGAACTAGGATGTATGAAACAAAAATATAAAAAGAAATGGGTTATTTTTTTTGTTGAAAATAGATCTGTGTGTGTGCGTGTGTGTTTTTGTGTGCACGCGGGTGTGCATGCGAGTGTGTGATAGAGGGGCAGACAGTTTTAACTTATTCCCGGGACTGCAAAATAACAAAGACTGGAGACACAATCAAGTGAAAATGAGGCCAACGGGGAGCTTAGTAAGGAAAAAACTTTCTGTTCCACTCTCTTGAAGCATTGATTCACAGCTGTACTAAAAATCAGCTGTAGGAGAGCCTGTCTTTACAAGCCCTGCTGCACTTACATGCTGCACTGTATCTGACATACATGGGAGAACAGGAGGGTGAAGTAAGGTGTCAGATATTGTGCCCAATGGAAGAATAGACAAAAATAATAACTGACTGACATCTGTGATAGTTTCACATCAGTAACCCAGTGCTAAAACTGACTAATGGGTCTGGGAGGCCTTAGACTATTTATAATTTAAAAAAAAAACTTCTTGATTGACAACGCGACTAATGCGTTCCTGAAAAACCTTGCGTGCGACCTGAAATATACATATCCAATGGGAAAAATAGGGTTTGGGGAACGCAACTATAAAACTTAGTAACTTATGCCAAAGAAATTATTTAAATAATAAAAGCAGTAATACCAGTGGCAAGTAATGTAATTATATGCATTTTAAATAAGAAATAGCTATATGAATAAATAATATCAACATATCCTACAGGTCTTATAAGTCTCACGAGAATTGCATAGTAACCGCTTCAACAATTTGTGCCATATATATAAAAAATGTATTACATGTTTTCTTTCTTTTGTTATTCAAGCAGATAAACATCCATCGTCCAACTGTTTCTTACAGGTTTGTGGAAAGGGGGGCCTGGGATCTCCCCTCTCAAGGGGCCTGGGGTTTACCTTTGGAGGGGGCTTGGGATTTACCCTTGCAGGGGGCCTGGGCCTTTCCTGGGTGGCATAGGCCAAAAGGGTGGGTAGGATGCCATTGCAAAGGACACTCTTACACATTATGGGCAACTCAGACAAAACAATTAGCCTAACTATAGAGTCCTATCCACTTAAATACCATGCTTCCTCTTTAATACAATGCTTATAAATAGAAATTAGATTTAGTTTTATAAAGAAAAATATATACTGGTCTGCATAGAATTAGCATTTTTCTTAAATTAAGAAGCTTTATTTTAAGTTATTTCCTTGTGGTGGCATGTGGTTTAAGGTGCTGTGATGTTGCCTCACCAGGGCTGAGCTATGAATCCTGCCTCTGGCCTGTCTGTGTAGGACTTTGCACAGTCACCTTGTGCCACATGGGTATCCTCCAGCAGTCAGGCTCTAAATCAACCATGGCTTTGTTGAATCTGCTTCTGGAATCTGATTGGTCAGAAAGCTGTTGATTAATCTTCTATAACTGTGCATGAAGTGCCAGCCAGGCAAATCACATTAGTAAATCAATGTTCTATTATAATCTTTATTTCAGTCTAATGTCACTTAAAATTAAAGACGTAGAGCAAGTAAAAATGAACAAAAATAAATGATAAAAAGAAGAAAATAGTTCTACTAATGTTCTCCAAACATAAGCATGAAAATAATATCTTTAAGTACAATAGTTCAAGCGAAATGTAATCTTAGTGGGTTAATGCACTCTAGGACATACATTTTTAAATGCACTCTAGAGCAAATTGGGTGGTTCTTTGCCTCCACAGCCATGTGTTTAAAAACGTTTAATGGATAGCTTATTGTGCATTAACCTTTACTTAGTGACTGCATATATGTGCCCTGTGATGGCTTGTATCCTGCAAGACTATCAATCTGTCATATTTCGCTTAAAACCATACAAGTAGCACTTGACCAGGCGCGAGTATTTAGTAATAACTGAAGTGCAAATCATGAGCAACTCATGAACAAATATAGTCACTACCTAAGAACTTGAGATCAGTATTTCACTTGTGTTATTCGTTATTTGTTCCTTCAGTAGTTCCTTCAAAAGTTCACGTATGTTTACAGAATTTAAAACAAAGATAGTGGTGGCCAAAATTATTAGAACACCTGACTGATCTGAACATATTGACGTTTTTGGCTCCAAAACAAGATTTCACTTCATAATGTTCATGAAATATGCCGATGGTTGAGAACACCAAATATCAGGTGAAGTGAGACCTACTGTTTATCCACATTTAACTTAATATTTGGTATGTCCACCTTTTGCAGCAATTAGAGCAAAACATCTCTCTGGCAGAGTGTCAATATATTTCCTGAGAACTTCAACACTAATTTTATCCCATGCCTTCTGCAACTCAAGCCAAAGACTTTCCTTTAAATGTACAATAGAACTGTCCAGTTTATTTTCCAACTTGTCACAAATGTGCTTGATGGGGTTGAGGTCTGGACTTAGCAGAGAGATTTTCCTTACGAAGGCTATATTCTATCGTTTATAGAGCATAATGATCACTTTGTAGATATTTCATTTGTTTTATGGGTATTTTATTCGCCAGTTCAACAAAAACAACTGAAACCTTTTAAATATGCCAAGTGTTCTAATAATTCTGGCCACCACTGTATAGTACCAAATATAGAAACCCAACCTTAACCTTAACCATAACTGGTGCCGGTTTTATTTTTTTGATTGAATTCAGAGATTATCAATTTGAGGTTATTCTTTTGGGGCCTGAAAAAAATACTGTATCCCACAGGGTAAAAAGTCTGGAAATTTGGTCCCCACAATGTAATAATTGCAAAAACGCATACACTTCCACTCCCACTCATATGCACTCTCACACGTGAGAAAACTAAATTGTGGTACCAGACTCTTCTCCTGCAAGAATTAAAACTCACCCTGAAGCTGCATTGATTACATTTTATATAGTCTTTGTTATTCCAAACAAATAATTTTCCTGCCTTCATTTTATTGTTCCAGTTGTTTTCTTCAAAGAATGTCAGTACATCAGCACTTTTGCAAAATGACAATGTCTTAATAAAGCATTTTTTTTTTAGCTTTAACCAAAGGTAAGTACCAATGATACATTTCTTTAATGTCTTAACAGACAGCCTACATCTTTTTTAATAACATAACTTTTTTCTTATGCACTTTGAGATCTTCTATGTAAAATGTAAAGTGCATTATAAATTAAATTTATTATTATTATTATTATTATTCTTCACTGCCTTGTGCCAGGAAGCTTCTGGCATAGGCTCCAGACCCTTACAACCATGCATAAGACAAGTGAGTATAGAAAACGGATGGAAGGAGGGATCATTTTTTTCTGACGTGGCCCAGAACAGCATTTATATGAAAACAATGCCACATAAATAGAGTTTTGCTCTACACTTCATTGTTTTGAATAAGTTTTCTTTAGATCATTAAGCACAATTGATTTGTGCTTGCAGTGTGTCCTGGTCAAAAGACATTTTTTCACAAATTGGCCGCTATCGCTGTAATAAAATATCGGATGTACTTCAATCTGTCGTAAGAAAAGTGTATGAGAATAGGGGGAAAAACTGATGGTATAATAACTTAAGCCTGTGGGAAATTAATCATAATGATAAAAAAAAGATTTTATATAAGCTTGCGATAAGATGGGCAGTATAATGTAATTTAAGATGTTATGAACAATATTAAACATTTTAATAACATAAAGTTGGCTTAGGGGTCTCCTCACTTGTGAAGGTTTACTGAAAATATAAAGCTGGCTTTTATTGACACCAGTTGATCGTGATCTACCCAGCTCGAACTGTATGAAAGGTTTCAGATCGCTAGTCTAAACCTTGTGGTGGTCACGAGTCTCTGGCACTTTTTTTTTTTTGATGTTAATGAAATAAATGTCACAGTCGTGTCCAATGGTTTAAATTGACACTCAATCACAAAGCTAAAGTGTGCTAAAGACCACTAAATACATTTGAAAATCAGCTTGCTGTAAATGTAGCACTTCACCCTGTTTCCTAATATTCTGTAATTGGTTTCCTTCATAAATGTACTACGGTAGAAAGACACATGACAGCCATATCTAGTGTTGTATTATTAAAGCAATGAAATCAATAAAAAGGCGCATGTATAATTTATTACCCTGAACTCCCATTATCGTTACCCTTAGTCCACAAGGAGGAATATTGTAGATGCTTGAAGCAAATTGAGACCTATTTTATTTTAAGAATTGCTAAGGAGTCCATAAAAACCGTATGGGCTTGTACACATGTAATCTGGCATCGATTTAGATATGATCACGGTGCAACTGCCAGGAGTGAGAGTCCTTTAAGATTTATTCTAGGTGGAAGGATTCAGTATTACTGGCAAAAGCACAAGCTAACTTACTGCAAGAAACCATGGTGCAAGGCAAAGTTACTGTATTCAAAAGCTTGTAATGGATGCAATCAATAACAATGAATCCGTATAACTGCACGACGGAAATACATTGAAAAACTGTCATGGAAAAGGACTTCATGACTGTAACTGAAAGAGGAAAGAGTACCTATAATCAGTATGATATTCTGAGGGTCAGAAATCAAAGCAATTGTTGGGTGTTCTGTATATAAGTACAGATTAATATTTCAGTTTTGTGGAATTCAATTGTCGTGGAACTTTGATGCAACTCAGATGCATACTGTACTGTAGTGCACCATATGGATGAAAAAAGAAAAAAAAAATGCCACTAGTGCCAACCATAACACTCAATAGTTGCACAACATTGCACGGTAAAGAACTGAAACTTCCTGGTTGGTCTTGGCAGACTGCATATCCGACTCCTCCGCATCCCAGGTGGTACACCCTACTGACTTGGCCCTCTTCAATTGGATCATTAGATGCACGCAGGGGGCTACATTGATGAGGATGCACTGATGCTCCCTAGTGTGCCATTCAGTAAACGGTGCTCATAACTTGAGAGTATGTGACATAAAAGTATATGTATTTACATATATATGTTTGCATGTACATATAATCCTTGCTAACAAGCTGAGCAGCCAAAGAAACTATGATTGCTCTGTTCAGATCAAAAGATGAGCTATATTCTGTGACAATAGAGAGCAGCATCTTGCATAATAACTTGTCAGTCTGTTAGCTGGAAACTGAAGGTCAGAATTGCTCGCTGGAAGTGGCAATGGCAATTTCAGAAACCAAGTCATATGGTGTGAAACTTGGGCACTTATGCATTGCGCTGTATGCTTTGCATTAGTGTCACTCGTTACCGTGCCTGGGTGGTCAGCAGGCACATCCATAGCACTTAGGCTGAGCATGGTTTAACTTGGGCTTCCCAGTGGGACTCATACAAACCTGTGGAACCATGAGTAAACTCACAAGCATGGCAGAAGGTGAAAATGTAACAGTTGAAAACTGTGTGAACTGCATAATGCAATATAGCAAACATGTTGCCAAGGTGGCAGAGAATCACACAGAAAACTTACAGCGCCCACATTTCCATAACTCAGAGGACGGCAGGGTGTACTGCCACTTCCACAGCTCAGATAACAGGCAGTGTGCCACTGTGCAGCCAAAAACTACGAACTGTGACTATGGCAGCATATAAAGTAACGAAATGCAATGAAAATAACTAGTAAATGCAGCAACAGCTTATAGTGATCTGCATTCAAGCTGACATCATTCAAGCCATCAAACAGCAGAGGAAATGCTACAAGAAATTAGCTTAGCCTGGCCAGTGTCATGGCCCTTTTGGATGGGTGTGTAAGCAGTCAACACATGTGCAGGCTGGAAAGATCCAGCCAGCAGACTTAAGTCATATAATTCTTTTAAGTCATATACGTCTTTATATCAGTGATATAATGCATTTAAGCCATACACGTTTTTATACATGTTTGCTGCCAGAGGAAGCCAATTTTGCCAATTTTGCATAGTATCAGCAGGGAAGACTCGCAAACCTTAAGGACTGGATCAGCAACAGAAGACCACATCTGTAAAGAAATGCAAATTTTAAAAAGGAACCAGGGTTTCTTGCATGGCATGCAATGTTTTTTTTTTCTTAAATGAGCAGCAAATATAGTTTGTGCAGATATGCCTCAGATGACCGGCTACAAAAAGGTCAGTCCTAGGCCTGGGAGTCATCATACCAGTGTCCAGGTTACAGACAAAGCAAGAATATTAAATAATTAGGCAGAAATTACACATAATACTAAACTGTGAGACAAGAGGGATGCAGGAATGCAACAAACTTGCATCAGCGTGTGAGGGGAAAAGGGAGCAGCAGAGTAATTTTTGCTTGGGGCAATGTGAACCACCAGGACAGTAGGGACATTCAGGTAATTCATCTGAATAACATAAAAACTTTGAATATATTAAAAAAATGTCCATTAATTGTTTTGCACCCTCATGTACAAAGGGTTATGGCAAGTCCAGTGTAAATGTACAATAATCAGAAAAATAAAATCATAAAATATTGTTATATTAAAAGTTTCACAGTAATGTGGTGTTTTCGCAAAGTTAATGAATAAATTATAAATGCAGTTCTGAGCTGTGGAAATAGGTAAGCTCTAGAGCTGTGTTTATATAATTTATGTAATTTGATATAATTATCATATTTCTCTTACAAGTGGCTATTGTTTGCACAAAAGGCTAGGCGTAACTTCATGTGTGCTCAATTTCTATAGACCTGTCTTTTTAATGCTTTCAGAAATTCTCTAGACATACTTAATTACCCACAGTATGGTGAAACATTTGTCCTCTGACTTCTATCTCCAACACAGTTCAAACTGCCTTACCAAGAGCTGCAATTAATATACTATTATCTTCTCATACATGAATTGCAACATATTTCATTATATATATATATATATATATATATATATATAGAGGGCAACTAGAGAATCCCACATATCCCAAGGAATGCACAGGGTTACCGGCAAAGCAAAGGAGAAAATCTTCCTGTATATGAAACTTGTCTTTTTGATTAAATATCTGTCTGAAGCTTGAAATGCCCAGTAAATAAAGAAGATCCAGTTTATCTAACCCAGAATTCACACTTTGATCACAGGCCATGGGTCTTAAAAGTTCTTAAATGGTGATGAAGGTCTCTTGCCAAGTTGCTGCTGAGTGTTGTTGGGGAGCTGGCCACACAGTGTGTGTTTTTGTTCTTTTTTATTGTCAGAACAGAAACTGGGGGATGCAAATTCAATGAGCTGGGGTTTATTAAGGTAAACCCTCAAACACACAGTGTCAGAGTCAGAGGCAGAGGATTTGGAAGCCAGGGATTTCAGTCCCACAAACACACGGAGAACAGGAGGCAAGGACAACGGGGAAATCCAAGGGAGGCTTGGGTAAAGGTGTTCAGGAGTGAGGGAAGCGAGCAAAGCAAGGGCAGGGCACAGCACAAGACAGAGATAAAGCGCTCAGCGTGGTGCATTCCACAAACAATACCTCGCACTGAGTGCTCGGTCAGCCGGGCTTAAATTGGCAAGGAGCAGGTGCGGCTAATTAGGACTGCCAGTTAGCTCTCCCGTGCACCTGGCACGTGACATTTATTTACTCTTCTCTGTTGTTTTTTGTCTTTTTTTCTCCATACACCTCCATTGTGGCATAGTAAGTTCCACTGCAATGCATATGCATAATGGCCCTTATTCACCAACAGTTATCTAGAAGAGATGTAATCATAATATGCACTTTCACAAAGACTGTAATATGCTTTCTAATATGTTTTCATTCATGTTTTCATATTTGGGATTTGTTCTTAAGTAAGAGCAGAATCTATGCACACTCAAGGCACACTTACGCACATATGACGGCTGTTTGTGCAAGATAAATGCTTGCCACGTTTTCTTCAGTTCCGCACACACACAGTACCATATACTAGGAATACAGTACAGGAAAATGGTCAAGAGTAAGTATCTGACCAACTCCAACAAGGCTAGACGACTGGGTCAGAGCATCTCCAAAACTGCAGGTCTTGTTGGGTATGTAATGGTCAGTACGTAGGAGGCCAACCGGTGGACTGGCAACAGGGTCATGGGTGTCCTAAGCTCAATGATGCGAGAGGGAAGTAAACGCTAGCCTGTCTGGTCCAATCCCACAGGAGAGCTACTGTAGCAGAAACTGCTGAAAAAGGTAATGCTGGCTATATAGAAAGGTGTCAGGACACACAGTGCATTGCAGCTTCCTGTGTATAAGGCTGAGAGTGCCCATGCTGACCCCCGTCCATAGCTGAATGGGTACATGAACATCAGAACTGGACAATGGAGCAATGCAACGAAGGTGGCCTGGTCTGACAAATAATGTTTTCTATTACATCATGAGGACAGTCAGCTGCATGTGCCTCTTTTACCTGGCTGAGATGGCACCATGATGCATTATGGGAATAAGGCAAGCCAGTGGAGGCAAGCATGATCTGTACCATGTCATGCTGGGAAACCTTGGGTCCTGGCATTCATGAGGATGTTAGTTGAACATGTACCACCTACCAAAACATTTTTGTAGACCACGTACATTCTTTTACTGCAGTGGTATTCCCTGATGGCAGTGGTCTCTTTCAGCAGGATAATGCACCCAGCCACACTGCAAAAATTGCTCAGGAATGGTTTGAAGAAACATGAATAATAGTTCAGGGTATTGACTTGGCCTCTAAATTTCCCAGATCTCAATCCAATAGAGCATCTGTGGGATGTGCTGGACAAACAAGTCCGTGGCCCCACCTTGCAACCTAGAGTACTTAACGGATCTGCTGCTAACGTCTTGGTGCCAGATACCACAGGACACCTTCAGAGCTCTTGTGGAGTCCATGTCTTGATAGGTCAGGGCTGTTTTGGTGGCACGAGGGGGACCCACACAATATTAGGCAGCTGGATTTAATGTTATGACTGATCAGTATAGGTAAATTGATGAGACAGATGCTGTGGTTTAAGCATTTGGTTTGAAAGCTGGAATCTGCATATGGAATTTGTTTTTAATAATATACACACTAACATGACATCAAATTATGCATAAATCCTCTGCCATAATCAAATGTTTCAATTGATTTTCCCCCCTGATTTAGCCAGTATTAATGAAGGTCTTCATGTGGCTTTAATGAGAATATCCATTCGCTCTGACTCAGAATTGATATTTGTGATTTTTATTCTAGTGATACAGATCTTGATAGAAACATGGTGTGGAAGTCCTGATAAGGAGGGCATTGAAAAGCAGAAGAATACTAATTTCAGACTGCCTGCAACAATCCCAGCTAATCATGACTTTAAAGCTTCAGTTATTTATTTTCAACAATGGGCAGAACATTCTGCAACATTGGGTTTAAGTTATTGGTTATTTATCTACATAATAACCTATTTTTCTGTTTTATAAAAAGTAAAACATATTAGAGGGGCGGCACGGTGGTGCAGTGGTTAGCACTGTCGCCTCACACCTCTGGGACCGGGGTTCGAATCCTGCCCAGTTCCATGTGTGTGGAGTTTGCATGTTCTCCCCGTGCCGTTGTGGGGTTCGAGATGTGAATGAGTTCTCAGAACAACCTAGCAAGCTAAGCTCACCTACGCATGCTGTCTGTGACACTGACAAAAATCTGTCATTAAACCGAATGACATGTTTAGAAGATTTGAATTACGCCTTCCACCACATTAAATATGAGTTATTGCTCTGTGTTGCCATAAATACTTACATGCACTGAATAGTCATTTTTGAGCAAGTAGCACTGGTAGTGTTGACAGTCATTTGCATTTACTGCTTTCCTGATAAATGCACTTTCCCCCCCCAGTCATTGTGAATACCAGTATTTAATACAGCACCTGACTGATCTATGCCCT
The DNA here is from genome assembly GCA_026780765.1 of Petrocephalus schoutedeni. Lineage (NCBI taxonomy): Eukaryota > Metazoa > Chordata > Actinopteri > Osteoglossiformes > Mormyridae > Petrocephalus > Petrocephalus schoutedeni. The sequence goes on from JAODKL010037830.1 coordinate 14,911, forward strand.
TTGTACCATACCATAAAAGGATTACATATCCATATAGGGCAATAAATTAATCTGGTGCCTTTATTGTATTTTTATGTCTCCAGTAATTCTCTTCCTCACTCACCTCGCCAGCAATGTCCTTATCAAATACACAGCAGCAGCTGTAATTCTTACATCATATCATCTCACATTCTATCTACTAAGACAGAATATTGAACAGGTACCCCTGCACATCTAGACATGCCTAGAGCACAAGCATGGAGACTTGTTTAAAAGCATGTTTAAATCATATATACTTATACATGTGTATATACACATATGGATCCCAGTTGGATGTTAATAATTGTGGACTAGCAGGCATAAGTATAAAATATTGAAATGCAAATTAGTATATTTTATTAAAAATCATAATTATTAATAATCAATAATATTTTAACTTCCCTTACCTTATTTACAAAGTACCTTTCTTCTTGTTTCCTCCACTTTATCCCCTGCACGAGTTTGACATGCTTTTTTACTGAAATGGGTATTTGCCCGATTCCAATTCAGGTGAGTTGGTAAACCATAATGAATTACCTAATCCCTGCCACACCCCCAGCCTCTATAATATCTAGTCCCTGTAAACACACTCAACACCTCCTTGTCCAGAAAGGCCTCTATTAAAAGCCCAATTTTGTGCGACTTCTCAATGCAATCAGGTCCGAGGCTGTCCTTTCATGTGCCACAACTAAGTGACACTGCTTCAGTGTTGGAGCAATTTGTCTCTAAATGAAATCCACTGGGACCAACAACATGGTAAATTGTGATATACATTGTGATCAAATTGCAATTTTTACCACAGACGTGATAAAAAAATGCAGCCTGCATAGTGTTTTATCATCGACACAGAAAAAGCCGACCCAACGATCCCTGGAAATGAGTTGTAAATTTTCATCGATAGAATGAAGTGGTAATAAAGCACATACTTTTAAAGTTATCACGTTCATAAGGTGCCAGTTTGTCTAAAATTGTAATCAGGTGCATAATATTCTTCTGAAGTAGTAAAAAGAGTCATCAAATACTATTTGACATCACATTCACAAGGCAAAATACCACCTACAGTCACCCTTATCTGTTATCCCTATGCATTGTTGCTTCCATTTTGGGGTAATTTGTCTCAAAATTTGCTCAGTTCCTGTTGTTTACCCACACAATGTGTTTGCAAAGTTTGAAAAAGATCTTCCGAATTCTTGTTGAGTTACTGTCCTAACGGTGCTGAGGCAGCCCATATCTTTGCTCTCACTGTATGGCACTGCTTCAGTTTTGGGTGAGATCTACACTGATCTCTGCACATATAATGTGTTAACAAAGCTTGAAAAAGTTCTGTCAAATACTTTTTGAGGTATGCTAGCATAAAAGTATCCGCAATGGACCAGCCCCTAAAAGGAAAGAGACATCCAACAAATGACCTAGTCTGCCAGTATTCACACCTCACTCATACTGAACTTGTATGGAACAGAAGACTCTGCACCTGTGTCAGTAACCAAATGTTATGAAGGTGGTGGCTATTTTGAAGCACACAATATATTAGGAACACTTTTCTACTTTCTGCTGGTAGAATCTTTAATGCTCTTTATGCTTTGAATATTATGTTGCATGCTTCTTTTTATACTTTACATTATTTGCACAAAATATATAATGTAAAACATCACAAAATAACCTAGTTTATAATTTTGACTGGTGACATATTTTTGTGTAACTGCATAAGTTGTTTCGGCAGTCTAATAGCCAACTCTCCTATCGTCCTATAATGGACAGTGTTGACTGTGTTATCCTGGTAAACTACACGTGGGCACTCAGACACACATGCACACAATAATTGTGAAAACATTACAGTATGAACACAATCCATGCTATTTATAATATTTATCATACAATTATGTACTGCTGGCAATGTGCCAAGGTGCCCTGAGTTTTGCCGGGTAAGACTGGTGCTACTCTATTGTGACAATGAGGCGCCTGTTCTGAGAGACTGATTATTCATATATCCCAGCATGCCTTGCGCAGAGCTGTTCGTATATGTAATTGTGCTATTGTACATTCCTGCATTTTATGCTGTAAATAATAAGTGTTATGCCCTTGTAATGTTCACCATGTAGTCCATGTGCCCACAGCAAGTGTTAGTGTTATGTCAATCGCTGTCTTCCCTGTGTGTGCTGTTGCCAGTTATTTCTGGCAGTTATAGCTCTGCTGTAAAAAAATGCGGAACTGCCGTTCCTTTTTACAAAGAGCAGCCTCCTCTTTATTAATAAAACCATGACCCACAGTGATCCTGTTACAATACATTAAAACTGAATATATTTCAAATTGAGAATTATAATTGGTCCTTCGATAGCACTCACTGCATTTTGCCGATCCAGGGTTGTGGGTTCAATCCCTGTTCCATCTGTGTGTGTGTGGAGTTCACATGTCCGGATATTGTAGCTTACTTCCACTGAAAGCAGGCTGTCCAGGTTAATTGGTGGCACTAAATTGTTCTTAGAGTGTGATTGCATGTGTGCGTGAGTGTCCTGTGATGGATGGGCTCCTTTGTCGGAATCTCCTCTGTCTCTTACCATAAGCTTCTTGGGACAGGCTCCAGGACCAGGAACCCAGAATTGGTTGTAGCAGCTGTAGTAAATGAATGTGTATGTAATTTGGCTCAGCAACACACTGAACAGCTGGTTAAGTCGACCATAAGAAATGTAAAATATTGAATGAGAGGTTTTCTGAAAGGTTTACGTCAGTGTTAGCATGTCCACAACCAGTAGGATGTAAGTATGCATCTGCATTTGCAGAAAGAAAATGGTGCAAGTATGAAATGTGAGTGTGCAGAGATTGTATAATACAGGTTTTGATTAACAAATAAGTAAATCAGGGTTTTCCCAAGAGTGCCTGCTGACTTTTGGAGGGAGGGAAAGGGGGTAAAAATCTGGAACATGGTACAGTGATTTTTAAGAGGATTTGCAGGGGAAGTGCATAGGTTAAGAAGAAATATGTGAATGCTTACACTCAATGTCAAAGTTTAATGTGAAGTAAGTAGCAAATATGAGCCCAACAAATACTTTTGGAGCCTTTTCAGAAATTGTCTTTTGCTTCATAAGTAGTGTAAAATATGACTGACAACTGATAATTTTGCCAGTGATTCATAAAAAAAATGACATGAAAATGTATGAAATGTGTTAATGACAGCACTGAATTAATATGGGCTTTAACCTTCTAAATCTGATTCAAAAGAAGCCAGAGGTCATAAAGAGATCGTAACATCTCTCTGTTTTTCTCCTATGTATTTTTTTTTTAATCCTGCACATTTTTTTCAACACATAGCAAAATTGCTACATTAAATAGTATATGTTAGTTGTTTAGTTCTTACAGAAAGGGGCAAATAAAAGTATAAATCACTAATCGGTAAGCAGTGAATCTGCAAAGACAATGTGACAGTCAAGTGATTATAACGATTTTCGATAAAGCATATCACTAATGTGAACTGACATCTCTGATAATGGAATGTCATTTGTATAGTGTGAAAAGTATGTTTTGTGTAGTGTGGCTGCTTCTGCATTCCTTTATTGTGTTAAATAAAATTATTACTAGAAAAAGTATCAGTACAAATAAATCACTGGGAAATGTGAAATGTTTTTTTTAAGGTCATAAAAGTCAATCCTGGGGCGGCACGGTGGCGCAGTGGGTAGCACTGTCGCCTCACACCTCTGGGACCCGGGTTCGAATCCGGCCCAGTTCCATGTGTGTGGAGTTTG
>JAODKL010039248.1:0-10048 GCA_026780765.1 Petrocephalus schoutedeni
CTTATAAAGATATGTCCCCACAGTGAAAAACTTTGCTTCTGTCATTATTATTGTAGCATGGAGACTGCGTCATTATGATTATTTGGGGGGGACAATCCTCGGATGGGGGGGGACATGTCCCCTCCATCCCCCCCAGGATTTACGCCCATGCTTGTGCCTTGTCTTTCTCTGCTTCTCTGTTAATGTGCTTTGTGAAGATGCATGATGCATTGTGGGTAAAGCTACGCCTCCCCCCCTTCACCCATAGGCCACGCCCGATTTTCAGGAGACTAGGCCTTGCAATTTTGTTCCGTCAGCCGGTGCCTCTGTGGTAAGCAGTCGCCAGTGTAACTGAGGGATACCACGTGTTCACACACACTTTCATGATTTGGATGATGGTAGGATTGAGGGGTAAAAAAAATAAAAGAAGGAAACAGAGGAAATTACGGTTTCATTGGTCAAAGTACAAGAAAAACAAACAGAATATGAATGGTTTGACAATTTAAATACAACATACTGTGGCATGGAGTAAGAGAAAAATAAAGTTAAAAAATATTGAACAAGAGCCTCAACCGCAGTTGTCCTGCTCTCTCATCCTCACTTGTTTCACTTTAGAGAAAAATGTCTGTAAATAAATGAATGTAAATGTTCTGTGACCTTGACCAGCATAAGCACTTAGAAGGTAGATGGTGTATGTTAGACACGGATGCCACAAAACAGCTATTCATTTGTTGTTACATATAACTAAAATCTGCCCATTTCTGGAAGACTGCAAATAATTAGGTACCAAGTCACATGGCCGGGGGCCTGTGTTACAAAGCTGCATTTCTTGCTTACTGTAGCTGGACAACTTATTAGATTTAGGTTAGTCTGGGCTAAATGTAAATAAACAAAGATCTATATAAAAAGAAAAAGTCAAACTGGGCAAACAGGGGAACCTTAAATCCGGCAAGTTATCTGGCTCAGCAAGAAATCTGGCTTCGTGATACAGGCCCCTGCTTATTAAGGTGAATGTAAAAACTGGAATTCTGGTTTTGAATCCCTGTTTTGAAGAAAAAAGGGTTATTTAAATTTAGTATGTATGACATTTCCTTCAAAAGTTGCACTTAATAAGGCAGTAAGTTCTTTAGAAATACTTGGTTGAAATTCGCAACCAATTTTAAACAACAACAATAATAATAATTTTTATTTATATGGTTTAATGCCTCTCTCACACACAAGGATGCATTACAACATTTATATATACTATGAAAAAGAAAAACCCCATACAAGATCATTAACAAAAAGGCAACCTTCTAAAATGGATGGATGATCTATTAAAACATTCCTGGAACAAGCTTCCTAAACTGAAGCTTAAAAATTAAAAGACTGTGCAGACTCTTTGGCAGTGCATTCCAGAATGTTGGCTTTTTGCTTCGTCTTCAAAACATTTCCAGGCTATGTACCGGCCGCCTCTGCACATTTTTCTGTTTGTAGGAGGTCAGTGGGCTTTGTAAAAAATGACATGGCTATGACTAAACTAGCCTAAACAGGATATAACACCAAAACTACTTTATATTTCTTCAGTAAATTGGAACATTTTGTGAAACAGAAAGTTGTTTAACTTTTGCAGGTATGTTTGACCCTCTGGAAGAATCCACTTGTACCCACTTGTCCTGTGCGGTGTTGAGGGTACTAGGGCAGGGAATTACCCAGGTGCCAACCCACTGCAGGGCACGCAAACCATTCAGCAATTTTAATTCACCTTAGCATGTTTTTTGGACTGGGGGGGGTGGGGGTTCTGGAGAACATGGTGGAAGCCCCATGGCATGGGGAGAAGATGAAACTCTGCACAAGTAGATCTGGGCCAGAGACTTGAACCTCGGTTTCCAGAAGTGTGAGGCAACCTTGCCAGCTACCATTAGTCGCCCCCACTATTTAAAAAAAATAGCCCTGCTTCCAGTTTAAAGTGCTTTATGCGCTAAGCATTTAATTTCAGTGCTGTTGCACAATTCTCTCCACATCAAAGAAAGAGCATCTGATTGTCCAAAACTGAACCCTTAACTTGTACCCAGTGCCCTTAAGAAGACCACATCCTTCCTTCCTTCCTTCCAGCTGTTTATCTTGCTCATGGTTGAGTTCTTTTTGCATAAAGAATATATAAATAAAACACCCCACTGCAATTTTGATGAGAATCCAAACTGCTGTGGTCTGCTTTCCTGAAGACCTTTTAAGCAGCCTGCTGCCTTCCACTTCCCATTATGTATGAGGTTTGGGTCATGTCCCTACGAATATTGTGGTAGTGCCATGTGTTAGGGGGCTGATTTGGTGACTACCAATGTTGAGACCTATGCCCTTGTATGCCACTACCAAAGATCACACTTGCTTTACCTACAAAATCTACTAAATTTAATCTACTAAAAACTAATAACTGCTAAACCCAAAAGGTAACGCCATAAGTAGGGGTTAACCCAGAATGCAAATCTGTCCAGTACCTACCTCTGAAACGCCAGGCTGGGTGATACCCCAACTTATACTGTGCTTTGTGAGCCAGGTCTAGGTAGAGGAACAACTGTAGAAGACTGGGTGGGATTTTATGTGCTCAGTTTAATTGTGCCTGTAAGCAATCTGGTTGGCAGAGTGTTATTTTCCTTGGCCTATAGCAGGGAGGTCAATCTGCTCATTCAGTGTGGCCTGAGTGGTGGATTAAGCCTTTACACTTATTAGGAATCCTGAATTTTAATTTTGTTGTTAGGTAAAAGTAGCAAACAAAATATCGCATAATTAAAATGTCGTTATTTGACTCTTCTTAAAACTGAATTTTAAAAAATTGCAACGTTTATAAATTGCTAACATTTATAATCTACCAAGCTAATCATGGGCTTAGAAACCAGGAGGCCCAGTTTAAATGAAACTACCATTTGCAGTATTATTGATTTAATTAACATCCCATTTAACATGCTTACTTTCAATTACTTTTCCATTAATTGAAAGTCTTGGTTTATATGACTGCCATGGTGCAATTCATTTAAGTTTCATTGATATACATTTATTTGTGTGTTTCTTTACTATGATTTTTGTCCATTTCCCCCCCCCGACATTCTTTTTCAGCATATTCTGTTTGTGTACTTTTACATCTGCACTAAATGTCTTGTTTTGCATTACATCTTCCGCTGTTTGTTTGCTCCGGGGATCAATAAAGTTTATCTTATCTTAAAGAATGCCTTTTTTTGCATGCCTCTTCTATAGCAGACAGTATTTCAGTTGACATATCTGCATGCCATCTACTCCAGCGCGGGTGTAACGGGCTGCAGATGTGACTCCGAACCTGTACCCAGCTTAATTAAATTTAGTTTTGTTTCCATTTGAATTGTAATTTAACTGTATTATTTCAAATATAATATATTATATAAATAAGAAATATAATATACTTAATTATATTTATAATTATTTTCAAGACACCCAAAGCACTTTATAGAACCAATGGGGAGCCACTTCAAACACCACCACTGTGTAGCACCCATGCTACAGCAGCCATTCTGCAGCAGTACACTCACCACTCAGTAGCTAAAGTGGTAAAGGGGCAGGAGAGGATTTACCAGATACAACATGGACATATAATACCAAGCTGGAAGATGACCATTAGTTTTATGGCCGCACAAAGAAAAAGAAGAACATTTCAATGTTCAAACAGCTCCAGGTGTGATGGGGTATAAATGGGATTTAAAAAACCATAATAAAGCAAAATATAACCAGAATACATGTGATCTTCAAATTAAGGCAGAGCTGCACAGATGTAAGCATCTGGTGTGTTTGAATGATGTTTGTTTGTGAAAAAAGTAAACAGGAATGTAGTTCATTATGGACATAAACAGAAGCAAGAGAAGCTAGATCAGGCCTCACAGGAGACATGTTAAGTGTGTGGGTGAGCTTAGTGCAGTGTACAGAACAAATCTGGCAGCCAGTGACCCCGAGGAGCACAACATCGCATCAGAGATGAAGAGGAAAAAACAAATTAATTATGAGTGCTTTCATTCCCCCACTGTCATGTGTCTCGTGGGAGTTAGCATTTTCATGGGTGTTCCCGACATAACGTAACTGGTAAAGTATGCACAGGTCTGCCAAAACCCTTGTCAAAGCTGCACATTAGGAACATAACTCTGGGGGTTTGTTAGGATGACTATCTAAGGTCTGGGATGCAACTTGCCTGTCAGAATTGATTTTCAGATACTTTCCCAGCTCTGGGTTGAAGGTGGGTGGATTTGCTGTCAAAGAGGGGAGAAGATAATACAAAGTTTAAAAGCCAGGGCTGTGTGACAAGGTTATATATGAGAACAAAATTACTTATGTTGCAGTTAGTTAGGTGAAACATAACAAAGAATTCACAACTCTACAGATGTTGACCAAAGACCACTGTCCCCTCACATCTGCCGTGCCTCCCCCATAATGCTACAGGAGGGAAAATGGTGTATTTGGGCAGTGGTGGCCTACTGGTTAGGAAAGCCGACTTGTGGTTGAACGGTTGCTAGTTCAGTTCGCTGACCCATGAGGTACCACTGTGGTACCCTGAGCAAGGTACGGCCCCCCAAGCACTGTTCACTGGGTGCTGAATTAGCTGGCCACTGCTAGGTCACATATGGGTTAAATGCAGAGGCGCAATTTCATTGTTGTGTGGTGTGTCCACAATGACACTCAATTGTTTGGCATTTAATAGGATTGCAACTTATAGAAAGTTCTCATGATAATAAAACACAAATTTATAGCACTTGATATGGCAGCAAATGAGTAGCCCAGTTTATTGACCATTTCAGCCAAGATAAAACCTACATAAAGTCTGTAAGTCTGTTTATGAAATCCAGTTTCATGGCTGTTTAATACCAAGAGTCCACAGTACGTCCAGTTTACCCAGCCTTGAAAGATGTAAATTAACATGTTTGAAAGTGAATGACCCGTGTTTAATTGTAGTCTTTTCTGCTTAATTTCATTCCTGGCCCTGTATCCTAAGTTTTAAATGTCACCAGTGCCATTGAATAGTTCTTTTTCTGGCCTATTCATTCCTTTGCATTGTAAGGAGCTGCAGCTTATTGGGGAGCTGATGACATCAGGGGATGGGGTAGTTTCCTTCTGTTTCTGGGCATTTGAGCATGTTTTTAAACTAAAGGCCTGTGACAGATATTGATCTTCGGTTAAAGATACGAATGCTGGGATCAAGATACTTGTGAAGGGAGTGTTGCATTATTAAACAAGAAGTGTATAGTTCTCTTAGTGGAAAGAAATATTTTAGAAGGGCTTCAGTGTCATCTATCCAAGTCATTCTGCTGGGAGTGGGCGATGCCTACATTTTGGAGATATGGACCATAGAAATGTCTTCTCTCAAATATAATGGGAATAAATGGCATTATTTCTGTGGTGATTAAAGTGCCAAAAAATACATTAAAAATCTGATATGATAGCAATGTCTCTTACCAGGAATCATGGATACTGAAGATAATCCACAGACTTTATAGTGAGTAGTTTAATGTATGAACTACCGAACACCAATCGTGCGTGCGTTGTTCTGTTCTGTTCTGTTCTGCAGTTGGTCATTCTGTCATGGTACCAAACCAAAGCAAGCACTAAAATACACTGATGATAAGCACTAACAAGGATGGGCAGGTACAGGACATCAGACAATTAACCAATCACGGCAGGTAATAATACACAATAACAATAATACATGGAACAGCTTAACCAAAAACACAAGGAAGGTAAACTTAGAACCAAAAAACTCAAAAGGGAAAACAGAAGACTAGGGAACACAAAAAATACAAAACAAAAGAGGCTGGCCACAGGTCAGCCTTGAACTTATGACCCAAGAAAATAGAGCCACACACTCAGCCTACTGAGCTAAGCAGCAATCCCCGAAACAGGGCCAACACAGTAGGGGAAGTGGACAGGGTGGCCAGCAGGCTGTGCTCACTTTTTGGTGATGTTTTAGATGCACTTGAATGCACGCCCACTTAAGCCTGAAGAGGCACTGTAAGGTTATGCAGCTGACCTCAGCAACTTGGAGTAATGGAAGCGTTTCCGACACACCATTATTGAGGAATCGGACAGCGCTTGGTCAGCCCCAGTCGTTCTAATGTGGAAAAAAAGATGGCACCCACGGATTTTGTGTTGATTACCATCGCCTTAATTCCGTCACTGTTAAAGACTCTCACCCCCTGCTTAGAGTAGAAGACACTCTGGACCGCTTAGCCGGGGGTGACATATTCAGCACATTCGATCTCACTGCCGGTTATTGCCAGATTCCCCTCGACACTCAAGACAAACAAAACAGACTTCTCTACGGGATCGGGCCTGTACCAATTCCATATGTTGCCTATGGGTATTACTAATGCCCCCCTTAGCTTTCAACGGCTGATGGAACGTGTACTACAAGGTCTACACTGGAGCATGTGTTTAATCTACTTAGATGACATTACTGTCTATGGTAAAGATTTCGAAGAACACCTTCAGCACCTACATGATGTCTTCCGCTGGTTCAGGGCAGCCGGTCTCAAGCTGAAACCATCCAAATATATATCATCTGGTATGTTCCTCTGTTTCTTTCCTAGGCCATCATGTGTCTCACGATGGCATCCAAGCTGACCCTTCTAACACAGACAAAGTGGCAAACTGGCCTCAGCCTGAATCTCCAACTCAGGTTAGAGCCTTCCTAGGACTCTATTCCTATTACAGGAGATTCATCACGCATTTTACACACATTGCGGAACCCTTAGACCATCTCACACACAAAGGAGTGCCATTTGTCTGGTCAGCAGACACTCACGCTTTTCAGCACCAAAAACTGGCCTCGACTTCTCCACTGGTGATGACGATTCCTAGCTTGTCTGCACCATTCCTTTTGCACACTGACACCTCTCTGCATGCCATTGGTTCAGTTCTCTCTCAGCTGATAGATGGCAAAGAACGCGTCAATGCTTATGCCAGTTATGCATTTTCAGCGTCAGAGAGAAAATGGTCAGTTTGACCATGAGCTGTTTGCCATAGTATGGTTTATCGCCATTATTTAGCCTGCAATCCTATCACCATCGTCACCGACCACAAACCCCTAGTGCAGGGGTGCGCAATCTTATCCACAAAGGGCCAGTGTGTATGCAGGTTTTCGCTGCAACTCCCTAATTAGATCAGTAATTAGAGGACTGATCGGCTGAAGAATTCTCACACATGGGTTTAAACAGCTGCCCTTATGGTTACCCCGAAAACCTGCATACACACCGGCACTTTGCGGATAAGGTTGCCCACCCCTGCCCTAATGGAACTCAGTAAGATACCACTAGATCAAGATCCTACTGGCAGGCGTGCACCTTGGGCTGTGGAATTGGACCTGTACACAAAATTTGCCAATTTGTACCCATTGAAAGCCCAAACTGCTATTTCCGTGGCTAAATGCATTTTTGAGATGTTCCTTCTTCAGCATGATGTTCCTGAAGCACTAGACTCGGATCAGGGTCGACAGTTTGAGTCAGACACCCCCAGAGTTATGTACCGACAGTCTGAGTCAGACGCCGGACTGGTCCTTTTGAAGTGGTGCATGCAGTTCATTCACCAGAACACCCTTTCCCTGTTGACTTTCAGATACAGAACTTGTCGCACCCAGCGGCCAAGCTCAAAGTCGTGCCCTACATTCCTGGACCAACCTTTGACCCTTCAGGGAGAGCACCTGACAAAACTTCCACACCAGCTACTTTACCTGGCTTACGGCCATGTGCACTGCAGCCTGTACCTTCTTCACCACCTCAACATGCACAGCCTTTGGTCCCCGACTCATCTTTCTCACAGCAGACTGCCCCTGCTGTCCGGCCTGGAGATGGTGCTGACATGGTGGTGTACTCAGCGCCACTTCTGCCCCGCGGCTCCTCCAGATGAGTGTGGCCCTCCATCAGTGTGGACTTTGCTTCAATGCCAGCGACGGCTACCGCGTCATCTGCAGGATTTTGTGTTACGTTGAGAAAAAAAAAACAACCATACTGGAATGTTATGTACGCTTAGTGGAATGAGTTACCGCATATTGAATGTCACATTCCTTCAATGAGTGCATGTCATGTATGTTGTGCTTGTGTTCTACAAAAAAGAAAAACCCCTTTCATTCTATGTTGTTCTGCATGCATGTTCTGATGCAATTGCACTATGGACAGTTAAGGGCTACTTCCATTGTTACCCTAGTCTACCATTTTTATTTTATTTTTATCTATTTATCTGTTTATTGTTATCTGTTCTTATTGGTTAAGTGGGAATCATTTATGCTGCGCGGAATCAATGTGATGTATATGGGGGAAGAGTTAATGAGAGAGTAGTTGGAGCAAGTCTGTGTGTCTGCCGGTTCCGAGTTCCCCGTGCTTGTTATCCAATACAGTGAAAACTATCACAACATGAGCTAAGGGGTAATGTCTCTGTTATTCACCACCCGTAAGCCAGCGAGCCTTGTTCTCTAAGTTCTGAGACCCAGTAGCCCACAACATTATGGTTTTACACTGTTTTTCTGAATGTGTAGGATAAGAGAAGGTGGACCATGAGCTATCAACTGCAGTTGTTCTGGAGAAACCATCAATGTGAAGAATCATTTTGCAGAATATAGTCAATCCCTGTCTCAAAAGATCATGATCTGGTTTACCAGAGATTTCTGTGGGTGCTGAAGTAACTTTCTTTTTCTGGCAGTAAATTGTTTCATAAGGCAGACACGAGAATTTCACTTGAGACAGGACTCTTGAATCAGGCAGTACCAAGCTTCCCTTTTGATGTATTCCTTGGAAAACAGGAGACAGTGCAGATGACAGAAGAAGCAGGAATTTTTCTGACTTTCTCAAAGGCTGGATGGACAGTGCTGCTGTCACTTAAGCTGTTGTGCCCTGTGAGATAGAAGTTGATCCCTATACAATACAGAAATCCTTTCCAGCACTAGACAGCTTCCCTTCATCTTACATTCCAGTTTGGTCTTCTATTTTCTCAACTGGAGGAGTCATAAGTTAAGGTAAGGTTCACTTGATTGTCATCAACTAGTACATACAGTAGCAAGATGAAACAATGTCCCTCTGTGATCACAGAGTGTAGCGGCAGGAACGAACGAGGGATAGGAGCCAGAAATGGAGAAACCAAATGGAGCCTTTATTGTGCTCAGGGAGGCAAACAGAGAAAACAATGGGGCCTCTCGGGGCAAAACAGAAAAAAAAAAGAGCAGGGAAAAAACAGGGGCTAACATTAATGACCGGACTGGGGAGCACGGGATGGGGAGGCACTCTTATACTGGACTAATGAAGGGGCAAACAGGTGGCAGCTGGAGTGACCCACATGAGGGCTGAAACGAGGGGAGAGGCAAAACAGGCAACAGGTGTGGCTCGTTAGCCCTGTTAGGGAGAAAACGGGAGGGGCAGGACAGCAGAGCATGACACAGAGTCCTGCACGCTTACCATGCTTCTGGGTGTGGTTGCACTGCATTCATACACATTTCCTACACATTTCATACACATCCGGTCTCGCCCCACCACGCCGAGGTCCTGCAGCATTCATTGAGTAAACAAAGCTTTTACAGTCATGTTTAGTCAGCAATTTGCAAAACATTCACACAATTACATGAAACATTAAGTACCGATACACAATACACAGAGGCTGCAGTGTAGACAGTAAGCGCCAACATCTAATCAAAAGATATCATGATGGAGGTGACATGACTATCGAAAATCCCCAGTGAACTGGAGGGATTGGAAGAAATGTGTCATGCCACCACATCAACAGAAGCCGAACTCCCACTTTAATCGCGCAAATAGATGAAATGGAGAAGTGGGTGGACTACCTTGAAACTGTGGGGACTGGCCAGCTCATCCTCCTGCTACCAAGAAGGATGTCGACCAGATCTGGGATAAATTGGAAAACATGGAACACCGTGAATGTGGTGAAATTTCTGGAGGATCTTATCCCGGAGTCGCTCGACATCAAGAGAAGGTGGGAGTCAAACCCAGACCGGTACTGACAAAGAAACTATGCCCTGGTCTTAGGGGGAGATTTTAATTTATTAATGGACCCTGTTCTTAACCATAGCGGTACTATAGTG